>CM059193.1:95725327-95773422 GCA_030323885.1 Branchipolynoe longqiensis
AACAAAGGAGAAAAACCTGTACAATCAGAAGATACAGTATGATACGCATATATCACATCAGGTAAAGAATTTTCCCCAAAACGAGCATGAGAATTCACTGATTTCCTCAAAATGCTTTTTAGTGTTCTATGGTAGCGCTCAACCATTTCATTAGACTGTGGATGATATGGTGTCATATGTGTTACCTCTACTCCCAATTCCTTAAAATGATCGATTATCAATTTATTTTTTAACTCTAACCCATTATCAGAGATAAACAGGTTGGAGAGCTTACCTTGATTGGGCTATGGTGGTTAAATACCTCATTCAAAGCCCGGTTCAATTACCAATGTCAAATTTTATATAGGATTAGTATGCAGGTTCACAAATATGGTTGTGGCACACTGAGTTTTGGGATGTTTACATATATGAATACATCACTAGAAAGCAACAAATTATATCTAATTTCTTTAATATTTCCAGGCCATTTAGTTAGGACAGGATTGAGTAAATTAGCAGTGAATATTAGGAAATAATTCAGTAGTTTCAACATATGGCTACAGGCCAGAATTGCCCATGATAGTACTGTCATCATCATCATCATCATGCTGTCGGTCGCGATGCGACAAAGACTGCTTTCATTACTTGACTGCCGCTCTCCATTTAGCTCTCTGCTGTGAGAGTTGTGTCCATGAGTCGGTCTTAATGTCTCTCAGCTTCAGGTTTCTCTTGATGGTATCTTTGAACCGGAGACGGGGCGCCCTCTCTTTCTGTAGCCAGAAGACAGTTGAGAATAGAGGATCTGCTTTGGTAGCCTGTCTGATGACATCCTCATGAGGACATTTCATGAAAGCTGCCTGCAAAAGTGTTGAAGTGCTGCTGGCTTTTGCAAGTTACCAGCGGCACTCTCTCGGGGAGCAAATAGAGGTTTCACACCGGCAAGAACATGTCAAGACAGGCGCAAAACTATTTGTCCCTGCAGTGGCTGGTCGGGAGATGTTGGGAGTTCCATACATCAACCGCCCTTAATGCTGCCACAGTGACATGGTTTTCTGTTTAGGGTTTGCTCCCTTAGCCTTCGGTTCTGTCAAGGACCTGTACCACAAGGCAGTGGTTTAGAACTCTGCAAGGCAGGGGCGTCAAACTCCCTGAGGTATTGCTATACCTGCATACCTGTACTGAGTTGGTATACTAGTAAATCCCAAACAATAGGGCACCTCCAGTCAACCATGGGGGTATATACTGGTCTTTGGTCCACTCATATACTTCCACTTGCCAATTGGGGAGGAGGTCCTGTTGGGACTGTTGTACATCATTTACAAGCCTACCAATATATATATGCATAATAAATAATTCATTGTGATTATGCATCTGATGCATAATTCAGTAACGCGGGACCCAAAATGGTATATAGTGGTAGTTTATTTAGATTTCTTTCATTGATGTTATTCTTGTTACATTGTTTGGGTGTCATTCTGGTCAATTGTTTGCCGCTTATGATTGTCCCACGCGCTCAGCCTTGTCATGTTAGATGGGTGGTTGGGACGGCTGAGAAAATATGGGAAAGCTTCAGTGGCCACGCAACAGGTTCGGACAAACTGGTCGGTGTGAGCTACTGATGCGCGACAAGGAAGGACGAGGAAGCATGAGTGGATAAAAGGCATTTTATTTAGAAATGCCGAGATAAACATGGATAATTACAGTCATCAAGCATGAGTATCAGAGATATATAATGGAATATATGAGGCATCAGCATGTAATTAGCAGTCATCAAGCATGAGTATCAGAGATATATAATGTGGAATATATGAGGCATCAGCATGAGATATATGAGGTATCAGCATTGAAATATGTAAATGTCAATAGGAGTAATGTTAATAGTTGGGCCCGGGAGGTGGATCCGAGGGGGCGAGGCACCGCATGTAGGCATGCACCGCCTCGGAGGTCCATGTCCCCTGGGCCATGATGTTGGAGATGTCGATGCCAGCGGCATGGTAGGCCTGGGTGGGGCCTCGGCGTAGGCTGCCATGGCCGGGTGACATGGGTGACCAGGGTGACCTGGGGGCATGGGTGACCAGGGTGACCTGGGGAGCCAGCCCTCTGGCAGCTCGGTGGCAGCACAGGGAGCAAGTGGCGGCACACAGACTGGCGGCACAGAGCGGTAGCACAGGTGGCAGCAGCACGTTGATATACAGCCACGGCAGCACACCCAGTGGTAGGAGGCCCAGTGGCAGCAGCACAGTGGCAGCAGAGGCGGGGCAGCAGAGAGGTGGAGTGCACAATGGCAGCAGAGGCGGGAGCACAGGCGGAGGCGGTAGGTAGGTGGCGTGGGTGACCAGGGTGACCTGGGGGCATGGGTGACCAGGGTGACCTGGGTGGCGGCGGGTCTGGCAAGACTCCGCCAGCAGTCTGATGCATGACTGCGGTGAGAGCATAGGCATGGCGGCTGGTGACAATTCCAAGGTGCCATGGCTGGGTGACATGGGTGACCAGGGTGACCTGGGGGCATGGGTGACCAGGGTGACCTGGGTGGCGGCGGGTCTGGCATGACGCCACCAGCAGTCTGATGCATGACTGCAGTGAGAGCATAGGCATGGTGGCTGGTGACAATTCCAGGGTGCCATGGCTGGGTGACATGGGTGACCAGGGTGACCTGGGGGCATGGGTGACCAGGGTGACCTGGGGAGCCAGCCCTCTGGCAGCACAGTGGCAGCGCACCCAGTGGTAGGAGGCCCAGTGGCAGCAGCACAGTGGCAGCAGAGGCGGGGCAGCAGGGGTGGAGCACGCAGTGGCAGCAGAGGGGGGAGCACAGGTGGAGGCGGTAGGTGGCGTGGGTGACATGGGTGACCAGGGTGACCTCAGCAGTCAAAAATTTGGAGTAGTCAATGAAGTAACTGCAACCTGTCACCGCTGAAACCTCTCATGTATCCTTGAAGCCTCTCATGTATCCTACATAATCCAGGTTAGATATTGAAGGAGTAGTACATGAAGTTAATGCAACCTGTCACCACTGAAGCCTCTCATGTATTCTACATAATCCAGGTTAGATACTGAAGGAGTAGTAACTTAAGTTAATGGAACCTGTCACCGCTGAAGCCTCTCATGTCCGGTATTGCGGTGCCCACCAAATTGGTCATGCTCACAGTTATGTTGATTTCAATATGTTTAATTCGGACCGTGGGAACAACCCTATCAGAGAACGTGCAGATAGAGAAGTGCAAGTCTTATCCCCGACCATGAAACACTTGTGACTGTCACGTCTTATCCCCGACCATGTAACACTTGTGACTGTCACGTCTTATCCCCGACCTTGTAACACTTGTGACGGTCACATCTTATCCCCGACCTTGTAACACTTGTGACGGTCACATCTTATCCCCGACCATGAAACACTTGTGACTGTCACGTCTTATCCCCGGCCATGTACCACTTGTGACTGTCACGTCTTATCCCCGACCATGTAACACTTGTGACTGTCACGTCTTATCCCCGACCATGTAACACTTGTGAATGTCATGTCGTATCCCCGACCATGTAACACTTGTGACTGTCACGTCTTATCCCCGACCATGTACCACTTGTGACTGTCACGTCTTATCCCCGACCATGTAACACTTGTGAATGTCATGTCGTATCCCCGACCATGTACCACTTGTGACGGTCACATCATATCCCCGACCATGTAACATTTGTGATGGTCACGCCTTATCCCCGACCATGTGACACTTGTGACTGTCACGTATTATCCCAAACCATGTAACCCTTGTGACTGTCACGTCTTATCCCCGACCATGTAACACTTCTGACTGTCAAGTCTTATCCCCGACCATGTAACACTTGTGACTGTCACGTCTTATCGCCGACCATGTAACACTTGTGACTGGTACGTCTTATCCCCGACCATGTAACACTTGTGATTGTCACGTCTTATCCCCGACCATCTGACACTTGTGACTGTCACGTCTTATCCCCAACCATGTAACACTTGTGACTGTCACGTCTTCTCCCCGACCATGTAACACTTGTGACTGTCACGTCTTATCCCCGACCATCTAACACTTGTGACTGTCACGTCTTATCCCCGACCATGTAACACTTGTGACTGTCACGTCTTATCCCCGACCATGTAACACTTGTGACTGTCATGTGTTATCCCCGACCATGTAACACTTGTGACTGGCACGTCTTATCCCCGACCATGTAACACTTGTGACTGTCACGTCTTATCCCCGACCATGTAACACTTGTGACTGTCACGTCTTATCCCGACCATGTAACACTTGTGACTGGCATGTCTTATCCCCAACCATGTAACACTTGTGACTGTCACGTCTAATCCCCAACCATGTAACACTTGTGACTGTCATGTCTTATCCCCAACCATGTAAGACTTGTGACTGTCACGTCTTATCCCCGACCATGTAACACTTGTGACTGCCACGTCTTATCCCCGACCATGTAACACTTGTGACTGTCACACACCAAGCGTCGGTTGCTGAACAAGGTACTTCACTCACTGGTGGCTGCTGGGAAAACAACCGGTGATCGGCATCAGAACATTACACAACTAAAAGCTGATTGAGAAATATATTTGAAATTGACCAGCATATTTATTTACCAAGCATTTTGCTTTTTTAATGTCATATATAAACTGGAAATAGTGATGTGAATTACAAATAACAGATATTTGACCATACCCCATGCCTAGTCTCATATATGCTCCAAAACTATATAGAGACCAACTATTTTGAAGGAAAAAATAGGACCTAAGACAGCGGCAAAACCATTTATGCATTCAAACTCCTATGTAGGATGTTGTTAATCGGTGCATACTTTCATTTTTCGGGAGTACTTGGTCAGGATTATAAATTTGTGTAGCTGAGTCCAATGAAGGGTTTAATGCTCTGTTTTGGGGGTATTTTTGTTAAAATTCTCAATGTTTGGAAGTAATGGACTGTCAGATAGAACATCTGGTCATATATGATATGACCAATGTTTTTAGTTGTTCAACACTAACCGCGAGAGGCACCACCAGATTTTAATTGGAGTTGACCATATATTCACATTCTCTGTCACTGTTGTCAATGACGGTATGAGCCCGTTGTAACCACCCACTACATGCATGCCATCTAGCTTTTCCACCAAACCCACCACGTGACTGCCTGCCCGGAGCCGCTCACTTCGTCCATAGCATCTGAGCAGGCATGTGGTGTGTCTTCACCCAATCATCACCCATCTAACAGCAACACCGAGAAAGACTCAATACAGAACAACAGATGCATACACCATTAGGGCTAGAACTACATTATTAATTATATTATTGTTGAATTAAACTCAAAGCTCCACATTATACTTTTATAGGTATTCTTTGCACGTTACTGAATTATCCATGTGTTCATTTCAATTATCAAAGAAAACAAAAAAAGATACCTCCCTAAAATGAAAGTTATTTCAAACAAAAGTAAAATATACAAAAGTATCTAAGGAATATTTCAAAATCTCAATATCATATGCAATTTTCCTGCATTCAGGGAAATATATTTGCTGCATTTATTTCCCAGAGCCAAAATTACTATTCGTTAGAAGAACTCCAATATTGAAATATTGGAAAATGAATATAATTTTAAACGGTGTGTACGCACTATTGTATTCGAGGTATGAACAATGTGTATCCTTCATTTGGGAAGATGTCAGTTACCAGCCAAAACAGTCTTTCACCTTTAACCCTGCTTGTGGTTGCAAGTTTATGGATTTTGATTGTTTGTATATTACAAATATCACCCATCACTACGTACCAGGGCGCATACCATTAGGTTATATCTGAACCGTAATAATGATGCAGTTACCATGGCAACAGTGTACTCGTATCATATAAACAGTGGAATTAGTTTGGCAATATTGCTTAAGGGAACAAACACCCGAAGAAAGATGGTTGCCTTAAAAGTTATTATTTGTAAGTGGAATACTCTGCTAGCTTATTTCTTCCGCCATAAATACAAATAACAAACAATACAAAGAAAAAGAGCATTCCACGCCTTCGTCAGGTCTACAGAAGCAATATACGAAGGTATTCCCGATTTTATACGATTGTTCTCTTCAGCGGTATTAAAGCATAGTTGAAAGCACTTTTATGTAGTAATTTTGGATTAGAATAAATGGTGTATCAAAAAGCCAACACTCCCCAGGAATGACGGGACCTCTGATCCAACTAAACAGAACCCTAGCAGGCTAGTAGTATTAGAATTGCATGAATGAATACTTAGTAATGATGTATTTATTGCTGATTAATATGTTTTTCTTGGCTAATTAAAAGAGAAAGCTTCAAAATCTTATCATGGCGTTAGTTCCCCTATCTCTCTCTCTCTCTCTATATATATATATATATAAATATATATATATATATATCTGTTTCTATCTGCGTGTCTCTCTGTTTATGTATGTTTCTCTGTCTCTCTGTTATTGTCTGTCTTCTGTCTCTCTGTTTGTCCCTGCCATTGTCTCTTAGTTTCTCTGTCAATTTATCGATGTCTTTCGGTTTGATATCTATGCCCTCCCTCTATCTGCCCCTCTCTCTCTCTGCTCTCTCTCCCTATCTACCTCCCTCTTTCTTTGCTCTCTCTTGTTCTCCCTCTCTCTCTTGCTCTGTCTCTGTTCTCTCTTTCTCTCTGTTCTCTCCCTCGATCGCTCCCTCTCTCTGTTCTCCCCTTCCCTCCCTCCATCCCTCTCCCGACTCTCTTACTCTCTGATCTCTCCATCCCCATCTCCCCTTCTCTCCCTTCTTCCCTCTGTCGATTACTGCTCTCTTTCTCTCTGCTCTCCCCTCCCTCTCCTTCCCTCTCCCTCCCTCTCCCTCCCTCTCCCTCCCTCTCCCTCCCTCTACCCCTCTCCCAAGCCACCCCCTTTTGGTAACTTGAGAACCCTTCCCCGTCCGCTCAGTACCGTCAATACTGACGGAACTGCTGGTAGTAGGATTGTACAGACGGCGGGTACGACCCGAAAGTGGTGTTTTGTGGGACGGCCAATGGGTACCGGAAGTTGGGTCGTTGAGCCGTGCACGACTGTTGCATGCCGGGGAATTGCTGAGCGAGTGAGTGCGGCTGGAAGTTGATGTATTGCGACCTGGGCCTGTGCAGGTGGGACGCAGGGTAGTTCCAGTAGAGACAGCGAGGCTGCGGCGGCTGCTGCTGCTGCTGCTTCAAGTCTGCAGCTCTGGCCCTGCAACAGGGATACAGGGAGAAGGGTAAACAGCTATGGAAGGAGGAGACCCACCCAGCTCTATTACACGGCCATTGGGTCGACTTAACAAGCCCTTCATTGAGCATCCTTTTTACAAAGTAATTCTCGCATTCGTGACACTACTGATACGGTATGATTTAAGAGGAAGCTTCGTAAATTTAAAAGGTCCTCCAGGAATTTTAATATGTGGTATACATAAATACTATTTGTGATTATGTCTGAATATGAAACTATTACTACAAACATGTGATTCACACTGAGAAGGGCTCACTGAGTTGCTGGTGTTTCCCAAAGCTGCACTCACTGGGTAGACAATATGAATATGAAACTACTACAAACATATGATTCACACTGAGAAGGGCTCACTGAGTTGCTGGTGTTTCCCAAAGCTGCACTCACTGGGTAGACAACATGAATATGAAACTACTACAAACACCTGACTCACACTGAGAAGGGCTCACTGAGTTGCTGGTGTTTCCCAAAGCTGCACTCACTGGGTAGACAATATGAATATGAAACTACTACAAACATGTGATTCACACTGAGAAGGGCTCACTGAGTTGTTGGTGTTTCCCAAAGCTGCACTCACTGGGTAGACAACATGAATATGAAACTACTACAAACATGTGATTCACACTGAGAAGGGCTCACTGAGTTGTTGGTGTTTCCCAAAGCTGCACTCACTGGGTAGACTTAACAAGCTCAGCGCATGCTGGTTGGGTTTTCCTTGTCGCGCTTAGTATGCTTATGGGAATGGGACACCACAGTTGGAAGAGCCGTGGTCTTGGAAGTTTGTTTGGCAAATGAACCCACATGATCTTAATAATGCACATCTTTAATAAGTGCACCAGTATCTAAGTTGTATATGTTGGACTGCATCTAGGTCAGTCTTTTTGGTTTTTGAAAATCTGAACCTTTTATTGGACTATGCAGCTTTGACTCAAAGTTTGAGTGACCCGATCAGGTACCTGATCACATTCTGGGTGATAGTGACACAGAGCTGAGAGTACAAGGATTTGTATATACAGAGCTTTGACTCAAAGTTTGAGTGACCTGATCAGGTACATGATCAGATTCTGGGTGATAGCGACACAGAGCTCAGAGTACAAGGATATGTACGTACAGTTGCTTCTTGATGAAAACAATAGCGATGATGAAAGAGGGTATGATGGTGACACAGGCGACAGTAACCATGATGATTATCCAGGTCGATAATTTCAGATGCGCCGCATCTGCAAAATAGCAAGCAAACAAAAAGAAACTGATGAAAAAACAATCATTTGAGATTGTCCACTTTAGAGTTGGATAGCCCCATATTTTTGAGTTTCTACCTCTTTTCTTTTTAGATATCTTAAGTTGGTCATGATAATCTACTCCATTTTAATTTAAAATAAATTTGATGTTAAGTAGCTATCTTTAGAGATAATTGAACCGGAAACGTGCAACATTAATTTTGGTGTGCATCTAAGAATTCTGACACCATACTCTGACAAATGCTGTCCAAGCATATCTTTGCAGGTTTTCAGTTTATGCAACTGTATACTGGGGGGAGAGTGCTGAAATTGGTTGCTCCTGTTGTGTTGTAGTTAGTCCAGAAGCACTGACAAGGCTTTTAGACAATCGTATGGAGAGAAATGTTAGAATTTACAATCAAAAATGATAAATATAAAGTTCAAATGTGTATTTATCATAACCAGCTACTTTTTGTGTGAATAATTGATTAAACCATGTAGATTAGTAGACTTTGGTCGTAATGCGAAGCATTTCGTTTGATGCGAGGGGAGGGAGAGCGACTCACCCGGCCCTGAGCGACTCACCCCCCCTCCTGCCACTGCTCACCTCCCCCCGCCCCTGAGCGACTCACCCCCCCTCCTGCCACTGCTCACCTCCCCCCGCCCCTGAGCGACTCACCCCCGCCACTGCTCACCTCCCCCCGGCCCTGAGCGACTCACCCCCCTCCTGCCTCTGCTCACTTCCCCCCTTATAAGGCCGCCCGCCGGCCTCCCTCAGGCACTCAGCCTCCAGCCGCCTTCCAGCTCTCTGCCCCTTCTTCTATCTTTGGTCTACTCCTCCTCGGATCGCTGCTCCTCTGCCGATATTCATCATGCCCGGGCGCGGAAAGGGAAAGAGCCGGAAAACCTCCAAGATCTCCGGCATGGCTACGCCGGGGCCCTCCTCGGGCTCCCCGGGGGGATCCCTCCCCTCCACGGCCCCCACCTCGCCCGCAGCACCCTCGGGCCACGCCAGCAGCGAGATCGCCCTCCTCATCCAGGCCATCACCCGCCTCACCAGCCGCGTCCAGGCCGTTGAGACGGGGATCGCCCGAGGAGCCTCGGACCTGCCTGCACCCGCCCCGCGGCAGGAGCCCGCCTACAGCCTGCCGCCCGTCCCGGCATCTCGGGCGCACGCCGCAGCCGGGAGCCGGCCGCCGCCTCCACCTCACGCGACTCAGCCATGTAGATTAGTAGACTTTAAAAGCTGAATTGAGAGCTTTCTGTGGCTGCCACCTTGGTGGTTGCCATGGATTCCCCTGTGTGTTGGGAACCCCTCTAGGTCCTGTGATGAGGGAATCCCACCTATGATGTCATTCATACATCACAGACCTCAACACTCTCCTCCCAAATGTTCAGTGGCATGAACTGAACAAACTAAGTTAAAAGGTATGTTTGGAGAGCTTTTGATGCTGGATTCGGTTGTTTCTGGGTAAGGTATACCATGCAACTTTAAATTGATTGTAGTCACTCTTCTATGCAGCAACACTTGCTTAATCAGTGCACAACTATTTAAGTTGCATTTGGAGGATCAAATCTAGGTAAGCAGGTAAGGACTTTGGTTTTGAAAGCTTGATGCTTTGATCGAACTATTGTTTGCTTTTTTTGTTCAAGTGTTTTTATTCCTCTGAATAACATGTCATCAGTTCTGATGCACTGGTCTTACATCCCTAATAGCAATTGTAACTATACACTAAACAAGGTTACAACAATATAGATAGACAATTACAGGACAATAAACAGATATTAATGATGGGTAAAGAAAGAGATAAGAGAACAAAAGTAGCGCAATGGGAGGTAGCTATGTAAAATGGGGGGCACAACTGAATATCTGTCTACAGGTGATATATATACTTATTGAAAGGGTTATGGTGGGATGAAGAGTGGCATTGTGGTTGAACTGATCTTTATGGCAATCTCGCATGGGGCATATTGAGTAAGTAGGTTAAAATTGTTTAATTATGTACCTCAGTAGGTTCCAACTAGAATCATTTCCATGCACACTCAGTTAGTAGGTGGAGGTTTTGAACTAGTTGGTTGCTACTAGTTGAAGCTAGAGTGTATAGTTGGGGGAGAGAGGGGGGGACAAGGTAAGGAATGGCAACACTGACCCCATTATTCTGCCTTGACGTAGGCTGGTTGATTCAAGTGTTCATGGAGGTTTACCCTTGAAAGTTGTGTAACAATCACTGTTTCTGACATGTGCTGGTACTAGCAGCTTTAGCTAAGCTTTTGGAAACAATTTACGATATTTAGTCAGGACGCAGTCATGTAAATAAAGAGAACAGCAGCTTGTTGGACAGTGGCCAGAACAATGTATGCTACTTAGTTCCAAGGGAGGAATTGGATGTTGATTTTGCTTCCAGCATTGTCATATCTTCAGTAGCTACATTGTAAATTCTTTTTTTTGTCTTTTTTTTTGGTGACAATTCTTTTTGTTATTCTGCCCATAATGTATAAGCTCCCGTGAGGGTGCTTGTTTGTCAACGCTGGACAGCTGTGATACTGGATTGGTCTGGTCCCAATGAGAAAATAAAGCTGTCACTCATGCCTGGGCACATACTCAGTAAGCACAACAAATTAAAATATAAAGCAAATCTAAGGTTTTAGTCGTGAGAGCGTCTTGACAAGGTCATGACGAATAGATTCAGCCACACCTGAGAGAGATTCTCATTTTATGGCAATAATGCATATTATATGCCATTAATTTGGAAATCATTGGATCACATTTGGATCAATCAAACCAGCCAATATATCCATGTACCCTCAATTATCGGTAAGTCTATGCGCACAGGCTTTCTGTTGTGACAGTCACCCATATGAACACCACTTGTGTGTGTCACACTCACAACACCACTTCTATAATATTATTGGGGAGGCCTATGGTTCTGTGTTGGCCAATACACAACTGTCATTGCTAGAAAAATATAGAATGACACAATTACCATCAGTGGTGACATCTATGTTGGTACTCGCTTCCTGTGTAGTTGAACTTCCAGTAGCTATATCTGGGAATTTGCAAATAACAAAATGAAATCAATTACCTTTGTATGTTCAGGGTATTGCAATGAGCGTCATTCTGGCTACTTCTGTGCCATTGGATCGAAAGATAACTTCTATTGTAACCGAGAACCGAGAAAGCAAAATCATGATGATAATTTCAGATCCCCCTCAAACTTCATATTAGAGCAACTACACCTTCATTATAAATGATTAGCTTAGTAACGTGGATCAATCACAACATTTAATTTCCATGTAAGGTAGTTGAAGCTACATAATCTGATAGCATTGTGTTTCTAGCTTTCTTTCAGACAACTATATTAGGTTGATCGTTACAAAATAGATTACTTTCGTTTGAAGCTACTTTATGTTTTATGGGTTAACTTTGGGCTTGTTCGTAGTGAAAAGATACAAAATGCAATTTGATGTAGATACTGAAGTGCTGGACATAGGCTTTGTATAGGCTTTGTATGCTCATTTTATAGCTTAGGAGCCCATCACATGAAGAACATACTGTAATAAATGGTTGATGATTTCAGAAGGACTTAACTTGAACAAAATTCAGATGGACGTTTGTTTTTTAATATTAATGTTTTCAATGGATTATGCAACTTCATGTATCCTGCTAGAAATGAACACAGAATGCGCTATGGACATTCACACAGGTTTAGCATTGTGGGACCTACTCATGCAAACACAAGTGTCATATGTCTCACAACACCAATTCTGTAAATTTATCGGCTAGTGCCTTTTGCTTGGCCAAGAGGCCTACTACACACCGGTCATTGCTAGAAAGTAATAGAATGACACACTTACCATCAGTGCTCTCATTTCTTCCGATAGCTATATTTGTGTGATTGGAAATGATTAATTGAAAGCTTTCACTCATACATGTACACCATAATTCAGTAGCAATCACTTAAATGGGGAAACACATCTAGGGGTTGATACCTTACAGCTTCATGACCTATCAACCCCAAATCATTATGATAATCACAGAGCTTATTTACGTCTTGTCTTGTGAGCTTTTGTCTTGTGAGTTTTTGTCTTGTGCACTTTTGTCTTGTAACGTTGCATAATCTGATGTTCTTGACTTTCTGACATTTTATTCATGGATAATTAACTGAGGTCTCTCCAAATAATCTATCTTACTTTAATTTGATTGAACCATTGTTTGAGAGGGTTAATTTGGAGATGTTTGAAGTGAAAACATGTATAATAAATTCTGGTGTGCAGACTGAAATGCTGGATGTTGTATTTGAATAGGGTTCAATTACCAATTCTTGAACGTACCAGCTTTGCACTGAACTGCAATTAATGTGTAATTACTGCACCAGTATCTAAGTTGGATATGTAAGATTAAATCTAGGTAAGTGCTTTGTTTTAGAATATTCAAGCTGCATAGTCCGATGCTTTTGAATGTCTGCCATTTTCTGAGATAAATACATTATGCCAACCATTATAGTCTACATTAGTTTAGTTTGGTTTAACTTTTATAATAAATTGCTAACTTTGGAGATGTTTTATGTCAAAAGATGTCAAAATATTTTTGGCAAGCAGGCTCTTGCACCATAGACTTCAATAGTAACAAGTATTGTTAAATTGACTTATTACGACCTTCTAGGCAGTAAAGCATGCTTATTAAGTGCGCCAGTATCTAAGTTCAATATCTAGAATTAAATCTAGATAAGGGGTTTTAGTTTTGAAAATGTTATGTGTCCATCGGTCTATGCAACTTTAATGTTTTCAACGGATTATGCAACTTCAAAAATGTTGCTATATAAGAAGACATAACACAATATGGACATTCAGACAGGTTTAGCATTGTGCGACCTATTCATGCAAAACCAAGTGTCATGTCTCACAACACCAATTCTGTAAGATTATTGGGTATTGTTTTATGTTGGCCAATGCACAGGTGTCCCTGCTAGAAAGTAATAGAATTACCCAATTACCATCAGTGCTGACATCCATTTTGGTACTGGCTTCCTGCGCAGTTGTATCTTGTATAGCTGGATCTGTGACATTGCAAATGGTGAAATTAAATATATATCGTCTATGCATGCTTTTTATGGTACAACATTAATCATTTAGTGGCGTTGAATCAACATAGAAACCATTTCTATGGTTTGATACTTAAGAGCACGTTGGATGATAATATTGTAGGTAAGTATATATAAATATTATGATTGATATGACATCAGAGGACCTTTGAGTTCTTACTGAGGAGAAACTGTATTCATTAAATTAGCTTGTAAGGGGCCGTCCAAAGTTGTCACCATTTTACAGTCGTAAAAAGTTTACAAAATGTTGATATTTTTCGGCAACTTAAACACAAATATTTATTTAGGGCCTACATAGGTCATGTTGCTTCGGCAATGTGGGTAATTCGGGACCGAGTCGGGACAGATAGTTTTTCCCCCTTTTGATTCCTGGACCCTAATGCTAACCAACCACCCCCAACCCCCTTTTAATCATAGGCGGCCAGAACTGCACTAACTGCAGGTGGCGACATGGCACGCGCGCTGGCGGCAGCCACTTGTACCCGGTGACCGATACCTGACGTCACTTCCGCCCACTGCCGCTGCACCAACGGCACTTACCTACCAGACACCAGACCAACACCACCCCCCACCTTATCTCACCGCCCCACCTGACGCTACTTATAAAACAAATTTGACTTACAAGAGTTGAGTGCCGGGTCATGCAGAGAATCAAACCTACTACCTGACATTGAAACTTGACCTGATGCTTTTTGAACTTAGACCAAATAGATGTCCCATACTTTGTAGTTCCGTCTCGTGTCTTGATGGTGGTATGCAGGTATTGCAGGTATTTCAATACCTCAGGGAGTTTGATGCCCCTGCCCTGCAGAGTTGTAAACCAGTGCCTTGTGGTACAGGTTCTTGACAGAACCGAAGGCTAAGGGAGCAAACCCTAAACAGAAAACCATGTCACTGTGGCAGCATTAAGGGCGGTTGATGTATGGAACTCCCAACATATCCCGAGCAGCCACTGCAGGGATAAATAGTTCTGCGCCTGTCTTGACATGTTCTTGCCAGTGTGAAACCTCTATTTGCTCCCCAAGAGAGTGCCGCTGGTAACTTGCAAAAGCCAGCAGCACTTCAACACTTTTGCAGGCAGCTTTCATGAAATGCTAAGTTCACAACTATCATCGAGGCTCTACATACAGGAATGATGGTGAATGTTAGTGTTGGAGGGGAAGTCTCGGAATCGTTTGTAGTTACCAATGGGGTCAAGCAAGGTTGTGTACTGGCCCCCATGCTCTTCTCCATCTTCCTATCAGGAATGCTCGATGAGGCTTTCCAAGACATGGGGGATGGCATCTATATACAGTCCAGACAGAGCGCTGACCTATTCAATGTTGCACACTTCAGAGCGAAGACCTAGACTACTCGGATACTGGTGAGAGAGCCACTATTCGCAGATGACAGTGCACTGGTTGCCGACTCTGCTGAAGAGATCCAGAAAATAGTGGACGCTTTCTCCGATGCATCAAAGAAGTTTGGCCTGAAGATTAACATCAAGAAGATGGAGGTGCTTTACCAACCCAACACTACAAGAACCCGAGAGGAGGAGATCATGGTTGATGGAAACAATCTGAACTCTGTTATGGAATTCACCTACCTCGGGAGCACTATATCAGGTGATGGACGCATTGATGCTGAAATACAGAGGATGATGGCCAAGGCTAGCGCATCTTTCGGACGACTACGCCAGAGACTCTGGAACAACCAGCATGTGTCCATTCGGGTCAAAGGCAAGATCTACCGGGCAATCATGCTATCCACCCTACTATATGGAGCCAAGGCCTGGACTGGGTACAGGCGACAGGTGAAAAAGCTGCATGCCTTCATTATGCAACATCTGCGTTCAATCACGAGGCTAACCTGGAAGTACAAAGTGACAACTCGAACAGACGGGGCTGCCCTCTATGGAAGATCTTCTGAGCAAAAAGAATCTCCGGTGGACTGGAGACCTCATGAGGATGTCATCAGACAGGCTACCAAAGCAGATCCTCTATTCTCAACTGTCTATTGTTACAGAAAACCATGTTACTGTGGTAGCATTAAGGGCGGTTGATGTATGGAACTCCCAACATCTCCCGACCAGCCACTGCAGGGACAAATAGTTTTGCGCCTGTCTTGACATGTTCTTGCCGGTGTGAAACCTCTATTTGCTACCTGAGAGAGTGCCGCTGGTAACTTGCAAAAGCCAGCAGCACTTCAACACTTTTGCAGGCAGCTTTCATGAAATGACTCAAACGAACGGGGCTGCCCTCTATGAAAGATCTTCTGATCAAAAAGAATCTCCGGTGGACTGGAGACCTCATGAGGATGTCATCAGACAGGCAACCAAAGCAGATCCTCTATTCTCAACTGTCTTCTGGTTACAGAAAGAGAGGGTGCCTCGTCTCTGGTTCAAGGATACCATCAAGAGAAACCTGAGGCTGAGAGACATTAAGACCGACTCATGGACGCAACTCTCACAGCAGAGAGCTAAATGGAGAGCGGCAGTCAAGTAATCAAAGCAGTCTTTGTCGCATCGCAACCGACAGCATGATGAGTTGAGCATATTAATATTAGTCAATATTAATATTGACACCATGGGCTTCAGCAGTAACAAGATCTATGAAATTGATTTAGTATTCCCTGCTATGTAGGAACAAATGCTTATAAGTGCACCATTATCCAAGTTAGATATGTAGAATCAAATCTAGATAATTGCTTTGGTTTTGAAGATTTGATGCTTTTATCAGACTATGCACCTTTAATCCCATTCATTCTCTAACTACCTGATCTTATATATTTGTTTGTATTATGTAATAGATCCATCCGAAGTACTCATTCCCCAATAATGATATTGCGGTGGTGGAGCTTAAGATGTCAATAGACATGACCTTGCGCAGCAGGAAAGCTGTAATCCTTCCTAAGCCATCTGCGGAACTAAGGAATAGGCAAAGTGTATGGGTGACCGGCTGGGGCAGCATCCGTCCTATTGGTAAGTGCCTGAGTGGAAAGTCGATAAAAGATTCACCCCATACTACAGTAGCCTGAGTAGGGGTGAAGAACAACCCTATATAAAAAGTGGAGAAAATGTGGGTAAATGAAATGAGCACATAAATTCTGAATCTAAAAAGCAAAATATATTCTTCACATAGCTTGATATATTCAACTTTTGAACTGATTAGTGGATTAGTCTGGTAGATCAATTAACTTTAAAGTTTGAGTTGACGGAGCCCACATGTCAACATGGCAGCCATTGGCAGGAAGTTGAGAGGTCCCTGAGTACTAATCCAATCTAGGTCAGGAAGCAGTCATTTTAATTGGCTGAGGTTGTCAGGTGGTACAACCAGTTCATTCAAACATGAAGGATTTACTTCATGGGCTCCATCACTTCAAACTGATTTTGTGTCATTATGCCTTGATATTATGTGATTTGAACACTGGAGAGTATATGTTGAGGGAAAACGTATACAATCGGGTTGTAGCTATGGGATTTTAATCAAGATAGGGTAAGAATGCCAACTAGAGAATATTAAAGAAGTGAGAATAATTTAACAAAGGGTTTTGGAATGTAGGGGGGTTGCGGGTGGGATGGGGGGGGGGGGGGCTTTGAGACATGAGGGGTGGTTCGAGGAGGTAGGAGGAGGGGGGGGAGTGATTTTGTACGGGTTAGGGGGTAAGGGGGGGGGGGGGGCGGGAGTTGTTATGTGTAATAAAATTTAATGAGTTTTGGGGTTTGGGTAATTAATGGGGTTTGAATTTAGTTTTATTAGGATGGTGGTTGGGTTGGGGGATATGTTAGAGAGAAGGATATGGGGGGGGGAAGTGAGTGAGTGATTAAATTGGTATGTATTTTGGGGTGTGTGGGAAGAGTTAAGGGGGGAAGGTATAGTAATGGGTAGTGGTGGGTTTTGTGGAAGGTGGGTTGAGGTTGAATGTAGTTTATTGTGGGTTTGTTAAGATGCTTAATTAACAAATATATGGGGGTTTGTTTATTAAAATTAAAACACGATTAAACAAATCAGACACATTTTAAACATGTTTGCAGATAGACCATTGGGTGAGTATCTCTTAGAGCTCTGTCATTCTCCAGGAAGTCCTCTATCTTATTCAAGCATTCAAATTCTCATCATTCTGTCAATCTGTCCTTGCGGATTATCATGCAGACTTATCCTTCCACTTTTCAAACCATGTAAGTTTTGAGACATTCCCACACTGCACTACGTAATCTGTGAACACACTCGCCATCACCCATGTTCGCTTTGAGTCTTAACATAGACTCACCTGAATCAATGCCAAGTCATAGGTATACACATGTGTCCTGAGAATGATGAACTGATCTAATCCAGCCCTAGGATTCATCAAGATGTCAAATACACTGCAGGCGGCGCATATGAAAAGCATAACCAATAAGCAGTGTATTAAACGCTGGAAAAACCAGTACAGTATAACAACCAAGATGATGTGCGCCAATCGAAAGAAGACCGCGATTTGCGTAGTAAGTGATTTCAGAATTCTGGCTACTCCCACATACATATTCATATGTATATAAGAGAATACATTTGGCTAGGAGCCAATAGCATTGTGCATGTTATTCGTAACATGGGTAATTTACGGGATGGAGAACTCTGCATAATGAGGCGATAGGTGGCGCCACCTAGCTTAGGGACCAGGAACTCCACCACTACCGCTAGGGGCGATCTGACCCGACTCGACCGGCATTGATTCCCGCCAAATCGGTCACGAGTTCAATCCCCGTCTCGTTCAAACCATCACAACCCGCCCGGCTGCAGACAATGCTACACCTGTCCAGTTTTTCCCCACCCACCCACACCACTTATATGACATAGATAACATGATAGGGTTGAGGGTTAGGGTACCACCCACTTGTTGCCTGGAAATGAAAAATAACATTTGGCACAACTGCATGTAGACATGAACATAGTGATTGATTCGTAACCTATCCGAACTGTCCTCATAGAATTAAGAGCTAACCCCATCCCGTTCTGATTAAAGATTTTTGCCATTATTCACTCATGACTCCGCCTTCATAAATTAGCAACCACTGGGAGGAGGCGCCACTGTCGGAGTTGAGGTTGAGTAGGTTGGAGCAGTAGATGGCTAGCTCCAGACTCCATACCCGATGATTGGTGGTTGGAGCTGAGGAGCAAGTAGGGAATTCCGGGTTATTATACTTGTATAATTCTTATAGAGTATATATACATATATGTGTGTGTACATGTATATATGACCAAACGGGATGGCCCAATGAGTTGAGCGTCCGTCTCCTGTTTCGGGAGATTGGAGGATCCGAACCTTCATGGGTTCGAACCCTGGTCGAGTCAAACCAATGACTTAAAAATGTATACTTGTCGCTTCCTAGCCAGGCGCTCAGCATTATTAGGATAGGGCAAGGACTGGTTGGCTCAGTGTCAGGATAATGTGACTGAGTGGGATATCAGGTCATGGTGCTGGGAGCCTGGTCTCCCAGGGGGCAGCACTATAAAGTCGCCATGAGTGCGCACAGTCACAAGTCGGTCCCCGTCCTGATATGACCTTAGCTGTTGCTAGGACGTAAAGCAACAACAAACAAACAATCATGTTTCTTGTTTTTTTGTAATGCTTATTTGCACTTCGCATTTTACATCATGAATCAATGTGTTTCATGGTATTTAAAAAAAATAAACATCTCAAATACATCCAGGAATTGTGCACTGAAAGGTCTTGGAAAGTCCTTAAAGGACCTGGAATTTGATATGTTAAATTGAGTAAGAACCTTGTTGTATTGTATTAACAAACATTTATAGAAACAAAAACAAACCTCTTTTTTCTACTGTTTGCAGGGAGATTCAGGTGGCCCACTTGTCACGAAGTCCGGGAAAGCAATGGTGCAGTATGGCATAATCACTTTAATATCAAACGTACAATGTGGTTCATTACCAAGCGTCTTTACCAGGGTGTCTGCCTATATTCCATGGATAAATCAGGTAACACTGGTACCTTGTGGCAAGAATGGTACTAACTGATTGACTGTTACTAACAGTATAAATTCCTTCGGAAGATTGAAAAGTGGTTTGAATTCAGCAAACATCTTCCACCAGAAAAGAAAAAAAGGACAACAACCCAGCAAAAGGCAATGTCTTGTGACCTTGATTTGTAACTGGAATCATTGGTTCAAATAAAGATATTGTATTGCAAGCATACTTTTTGCTGTCGACTTTATTTGTGATACCTTTGCTACTGTGCTTCTATGTGAATATTTTATGAAATCAAGTAAGGTTAATAGACTTCAAGAGTCAAATCGAGTGCTTTCTCTGGCTACCATCTTTGTTTTTTGCATTCTCTAAAAATGTCTGAACTCTATGTCAATACAGACAAATGCTGCACATTGGAACCACTAGCTCCACAGATAATGCCTGCTGAAGCAGCTTTTGCTTGTATTTGAGGAATGATTGATTGATTTGTGGTTGCTTTACATCATGTTCAAACCATCGTTTACATGTAAAAGCAGACAATCAATTATGTGCCAATATACACTCATTAAATTAAAAAGCTCACAATTATATATTTGTGGCTGAGGGAAACAAATTCCGGTAAATTAAGAAACGTTTATTAATAATTGTTAGAATTTATTTAGCAAACTATATGACCAGTATTTGAGGAGGGTGTGTAATTCACAGCGATCGGATAAGGAATAGAGTCGGGGTTTTGGAGTTAGATTTATTCAACATTACTCAGAGTTAATCATCAGTAAAGAGCAGAAGCTTTATCAGATAAAGTTATCAAGATAATCTAAACAAAGATAATCAATCAAGGAAAATCAGTAGATCATCAAACAGGAAATGTCAGTGCCACGATGGCGAGTGAGGAAGGCTCGAGTGGAGGTGACTGGCACCATGGTCGGGAAGGCTGGCTTCCGTAGTGTCAGTTCAGTGATCAGGTTGGATGTCATAATGAGAGGAGCTGGAGTGACATGAAGAGTAGACAATAAGCAAAGATAACAGTCGTCATTTGAAGGAATCAGCACTTAACCCCTTCTGGAATAGGGTTAGGTGGGTGGGGAATTTGTTGTTGCTTTGCCGAGAGCAAGGACCGAAGTGTGGAGAGCTGTGAGGGAGGGTCACGTGGGGAGGGCCGGTCACGTGAGGGGGTTCGACTAGCCTGGCCTGTGAATTAACGATGTTGCCTCGTCAGCATACTTCATTCAGCCCTACTCTAGATAGAGGTGAATCTTTTATCTAGCACAGGTATAGTTGTGGGACTAGTGAAATGACGATGTTCTCAGTTTAATTATAACACAGAAAGTTCAAGCCCGGTATATTGAATACCACAGATACATACAACTGTAGTAGTCCAGTCATGAGCCACACCATCACGTGGTGGCAGGGACTACACCGCCTACTGTTGCTTATCTATGACAGCAGTTGGCCGCAGGCTATCTGGTGTGAAAGTGGGACGTCTGAACACTTTGACTTCTGGATACTGAATGCTTTATTCACCGTCCAGGGTCCTGAACCGCCGGCACCCTTTGTCTATGATGTCATCTCATTTACATATTCCTTTGTTCTCACCATGTGCCTAGATCTCTATTATGCATATATTACAGCTGGCGGGTGGGTCCCTCGGTGGCCCGCCCCCTACTGGGTCCGGCTATAGTGGCTCCCACCACCTTGAGAGGTTACCTGTGACCTGGCTGGTCAGGGGCGGGTAACTTGGTTCTGTGACACTGTGGTGGGAAGAGATCTGGAATAAAATGTGGGAGCATATGTTTCTTCTTTGTTGTCATCCTTCCATGTTGCGTTATTGTGACAACCAGAGGGAACTGGCCATATGCAGCCTTTCCCACTGGTGCTGTGAATTGGTCCGAATATATTAATTACGATATTATGTTAACCCTTAGAATATTTATATTCCCATAATATCTTATACAGCATATATATATGTATATATTGGTGCATGACTTTCTGCCAATGTTAGACTGCTTCATTAGTAAAGCATGATGATAACCACACTGAGCAGTCTTACACTGATGATCTTACTTGAACTAGGTGTAAAGTTATGTACAGTACTTAGTTCTACCACTTCTGCTGTCTCATTCTGTGTACCCTTGCCAGCAGTGAATGTGCTTTTGTGTATCACATGGAGGACCATGCTAATAATGGGTGTATTCGTATCATTCCAAATAATACCCCTTGGATATGCATCATGAATGCGAATCTATAGGAGCACCAGTCCATGGTTCAGTCCTGAACAAATATGCACACGGATTTGTGAACCCTTAAAATTGCACTTTTCTTCAAAAATAAGTGTCAATAACTGGTCCAATAATGGCTGGAAGACCAGTGCCTCAGCACTGACAAAAAGGCCTTTGTTCAGAGAAATAAATATATTTTTAACAACAACAAAATTAAGCTGTAGAGAAACTGGTCCCTGTGATATGTTGTTAGAGAACATTGCTAGGGGGGTGAGGGGGGCATGCCCCCCCTCCCCCGAAAATGTTTACCCGATATCCCACTCAACCACATTATCCTGACACTGAGCGAACCAGTCTTTGTCACTTCCTAGCCTGGTGCTCAATATTAATCGGATAGGTTAACTCAGTATAATGCTAATTATCAATAATAATTATCAACGCCTTGTAAAATTTTCCGATATTTGAGATATGCGCTATGGAGAACTATACTATAATAAATTGCAACTTGTCTATAAAATGGTAAATGGTATGTAAAACCAAAGGCATATAAGGTATATGTGGTGTTGGTGATCCATTACTAATTATAGATGGAAATTGTATATCAATATAGATAGAGAGAGAGGGTCACTTCTTGACCTGAGAGAGGGTCACTTCTTGGCATGTGGGACAGTCTTTGGGAAGTCGCCTCACATACCCCCTCCCCTCCAAGTGCTATGTATGGATAATTGCACACCAGACATAAGAGGGCACTGTAGCCAGATCTAACCATGCCTTGGTTACAAGGATATTGAACCCTCATTGGTGGATAGAGGAATGCCTGTTTGTGATTGGAAGACTGGATCATGTGATCACCACCATCTTGTTTCTTGAAACTATATATACAATAAATGAGGGAGTCTCACTCTCCTACTTTTCACTCTTTATCTACTTTTTCCTTCCTTGTCTGTAGTGATTTCTTATTAGCCTATCTACACCACTCAAACCGCCAGCCGTCAACTTTACAGCCTGACACGAATCGGTATAAGTTGAGTTTTTTATTGGTTACTATTTATCTTCAGATGGGATTCTTGTTCTGCTATGTCAGTTCTTAATTGAAATGTCTAGGGTGTCTGTTCCCAGCACTCAACCTTGCATTCTTATAGATGGGTGGGTGGGATGGCTGAGAAAGAAAAAAAGACTGGCTCTGCAGTAACCACGGCAGGCGAAAGTGAGCTACTCGGTGCTCAAATCGGCAGTGCAGGCCCGAACCGCCAGGTGACAGTGGTGGCGAGTTTAGTTACGGAGAAAGAATGTAGGTGCCGCCGCAACATGAACAATTATCAACGCAGGACACGAATTGGTATAAGTTGGGTTTTTTATTGGTTACTATTCATCTTCAGATGGTATTCTTGTTCGATTATGTCAGTTCTTAATTGAAATGTCTAGGGTATCTGTTCCCAGCGCTCAATGAAAAGTGGTGGAGAGCGCGGTGGGGCAGGCTTTGATGGCGTCGCGGGGCATGTATTGGTGGACTGCTGCTGAGGTCCAGGTGCCGAACCTTTAGATGTCGTCCAGTGTTGAGCCAAGTGCGGCAAAAGCTTGCGTGCCTCCACGGCGCAAGCCATGGAGGGTCACTGTTTGTGGCACCAGATGGCTGTTCGTCGCCAGTGTGAGCCTTATGGTGGCGAGCAATGCGGAAGGGCATAGGGGTATGCCCAAGGTGGTGATGAATGCGGGACTGCGTAGTTGTAGCGGCATGTGCGTTGTGTGTTCCATCCAGGCTGCGACGGCGCAGTATGGCGAGCCGGGTATTGCGGGAACAGCGATGTCTGTGTGTTCGCCGGCTCTCCATCGGGTCTTAGTCGAGGCTACATGGACGTTCATGCCCTCATGTCTGTGGGTGGCCGGATCAGTGGATTCGAGCAGGTTTGATTGTCTTAATATCGTGAAGTAACCATCAGCGTGGGGCCAGCGCCTTTGAAGAACCTCACTATCGCCTTTATATGTTCGGGGGTGATGGGGGGGGCACCTGGGCAGGTATGTGGTCGGATGTTCTTTGTATCCCCTTCTTCAGCAGGCCCACCGGGTATGTGTCGAATGCCGCAGGGGACCCACCAGCAGCTCGGACCCAGGTGCGGGCCCCACTGATGTAGTTCAGGGATGCACCTGGCATCCTGAGCTCGTCCGCAAGGTGTAGGATGTATGAGAGCACAAGGTACTGGGTTGGCACTGTCGGGTCGGCTCCATGCTGGCGCATGTATCTGATGTACCTCGCCACTTGTTGGTTCTTATTACGCCAGGTCCTGGGGGTGAGTCCTGCGGAGATCATCTTCCTCAGTCGCTTGTGGTGTTGTGTGGAGAAACCTGGGGATGAGAGCCAAGTGTTTTAGGGGAAGAGCCAGGTTTATAGGCCTGGGGTAAGGGTGTTGACGAAGTCAACATGGACCTGCAATAGGCCGTGCTGTGCCACCATGATCTCGGCTATGTGACGAGCTGAGGGGTCGTTGTGGCGCCTGCTCAGGGCATTGGCCAGCACCAGATCTTTGCCCAGCTTGTGGTATATTTGTATGTCCGTGCTTAATTTTGCTGCGAGAAGCCAGATTTCTCTGGCACATGCCACCAGGACAGGGTCGCGGCCCTTTCCTTCTGAGAGCATGTGCTGTGACACTGCGTTGTTGGTGCTGACATGGATGGTGTGTTGATATGGCCTCAGGGGCAGCAGGGCGTTGATTGCTGCGACAAGGTTGATCGCCTCGAGCTGAGCTATGGTCATGCCTTCATTCGTGTAAAGGAGGTCTGAACACAATTAGTTCTGTACTGTAACTGTTTATTAGAACATTCAGTCATGACGTCATTAGTTGTGATCCGGTCTGACCCTTGACCCGAGATCAATACATTACATCTCCCTTTCAATATAAATAAAATCACATTGCGAACATCAATACTTAATCCACTATTCCCATATCATCCATCTTAAAAAAAAAATCAAAAGAACACTACCCAACCCATACCTGGACCGGTGTTGTAACATAACAGCCCGGCCCGGTCTTGAACAGCATGGCCCGGTCTTGAACAGAGCCCTTATGCGATAACAACCACTTATCAATAAGGGTACATGTGAACAGTGCCATCATGAAATATACACATATAGTTCCTCTCGAGATAAACAAGAAATACTGTAAAAGGCACCGAACAAATAACCACCGTAACTGATATGCAAACAGACACAATTGCTATCAGAATATCCTATTTTGCACTAATTACATACAACTGTTGATCATCAATCATGTTTAAATTGTATCTTAACCCAAACATTTGTGCTGATGTATGATAACACAACTGGAACCAGTCATAAGGAACGACAACGTAATGCAACTACTAGGCACTAATAACAACCACGCCAAGTATGTCACCTACTGGCCTACATATACCAAACGCTCTTATGGATAACGATAGCACAAATATGAACATACTAGTAACCGAAACGTATCGCAGGTCTAGATATCCTACCATACCGTGTAGTGTAATCGGCGGATTGATTCGCCTTAATATGCTTAACCCCAACATTACTATTTGCCGACCGAACAGATTGACCCACTTTATCATTACGACATCCGTAAATAAACTTTCTGTTACGACGTAACACATTGTTACGTTCATTCAATATGTTGTAATCTCGCGGGTGTCGCCTGTCAGTACTTACAATCGTCCCCTTTTTCCACTCATTGTTGTAATCTTTGTATCGAACCCTATCCTCTGTATTTAATAAAGGCAGATCCCTACCTGAGTGTTTGACAAAGTACACTTTCTGTAACGATTGTCGGTGACGCAATTGACGCAATTTAGAGGACTGTACTACCGCAGATAAATCCCGGTCTAACACCGGAATTCTGCTTCTTAAGACACGTGACATCAGCAATTGCGCTGGTGATGCACCCACGCCATCTGCGATGTGTTCCTGTGATTGAGCATTGGTATATCTACCTCACAGTCGTCCCTAATACATTTTTTTATAATTCGTTTAACAGTCTGCACACAACATTCTATTTGTCCATTGCTCTGAGCATGCATTGGATTCGTGTACACTGACACAAAACCATATAAATCAGCAAATTGTCGAAACTCTACACTCGTGAAATGAGGACCATTGTCCGACACAACAAATTTGGGGATACCAAATCTCGCAAAGGTCTGCTTTAATGCTTTAATCACGGCCTTACTAGACAACTGTAACAATTCAATGAAGTCCGGAAATTTTGACTAATAGTCCACAATAAGGATGTAGTTTTTTTCCTAGCACATGAAACAAGTCCACACCTATTTTCTGAAAAGGCACATCTATGATTGAATGACTGACCAACGGCTCTTTGGGCTGGTCATTTCTAAATTCCTGGCAAGTGCCACACCTAGAAATGTTGTCTTCCAGTTGACTAGTGAAACCAGGCCAAAAAACACTATCCCTTGCCAGTTGTTTACACTTAACGATACCCATATGGGATTCATGTAATTTTACCAACATATTGGGCTGTAGGACTTTGGGTATTATTATTTGATTACCCTTTAATAACAATCCGTCAAACCAAGTTATTTCATGTCTAAAAGTATAGTAAGGTTTCACATCATCAGGAATATATTGATTGTTTTTAGGCCAACCGTCCAATGGTAAACGTTTCACTTTGTTTAGCGTTCAATCCAATTCAGTGTACTCTCTGAGTTGTTGGATATTATCCATACTGACCCCTACTGATGCCACCGTCATGTCATTATCATATAAATCGTCAGGTTTTACACTGGCAGTCTGTGCTCTTAACAGAGTATCTGCAAAATACAAATTGGATCCTCTTAGGTAAGTGACTGTGATGTTATAATTTTGTAACCTCATTCGCATTCTTTGCATTCTGGCCGATAGCTCATGAATAGGTTTAATCATAATATTAACGAGAGGCTTGTGATCAGATTGTATCGTCACCTCATTGCCATAGATAAAATCATGGAACTTCTTACATCCAAAACAGATAGCTAGTAATTCTTTTTCAATAACAGCATAACTAATTTGTGCGCGATTCGGTGCCTTGGAGGCCATCGCTACAGGTAAGCCACCTTGAAACATGGTAGCACCTAGACCATATTTAGACGCGTAAACTTGTATCACAATCCTCTTCTTCCTATCAAAGTACTGTAAAATAGGTGCCCTTGTTAGAAGCGTCTTTAATTCCCGAAAAGCCCTCTCTTGTTCCTCTTCCCAGTGCCACGCAATATCTTTTTTTATGACTGTCCTCAACGGTTTAGTAATTTGTGCCATGTTCGGAATAAATTTACTAACATAGCCAATCATTCCCAAGAAACGTTGTACTGCCGCCTTGTCCATAGGAACTGGCATATCAACGATTGCCTGTATTCTGTCTGTATTTGGTTTCAGACCCTGCAAAGTGATCAAATGACCCACATAATTAACACTCTCTTTGCAATCCTAGACTTTTTAGGGTTCAATTTGAGGTGAACCTCCCTCGCTCGTTTCAACACTGTCTCCAAACGATTATTATGCTCCTCAACAGTCACACTGTGAACCAAAATATCATCGGTTATGACATGAACACCAGGCAATCCTATTAAAATATCATTCATTTCTTGAATGAAAATGTCACCGGCAGTCTTAATCCCAAAAGGCAAACGAGTAAACCTAAACCGACCCTACGGCGTATTAAATGTACATAACCTAGAGCTAATGTTATCCAATTCTATCTGCCAATAACCACTATTAGCATCCAACACAGAGAAATATCTAGCCCCATGTAAATTTGCAATTACTTCTTCAACCGTACGTACAGGGTAAGGACCCCTAAAAAGAATTGCCCTGTTCAATTTAGTAGGGTCAAGGCAAATTATAAATTTACCAGGCTTACAAACTATAGTAATAGAATTTACCCACAGAGTTGGTTCTTCCTGTCTGACTATGACACCCAAGCCAACCATCCTGTCTAATTCATGCTTAACATCATCAGCAATAGCCAAAGGTATCCTACGTGGCGGATCCACAACAAGAGGTACATTGTCATCAATGTATATCTTAGCATTTACTTTAACTAATCCCAAACCCTCAAATACATCAGAATATTTATTTACCAGTTTGTTTGCCTCCACGTCAGGTACATTGTTCAAGGAGTCTAGGCGGGCCAACAAGCCAAAACGGACACAAGCTTGCTTGCCTAGTATGGCACTCCCAGTCTCCGTTACTTGAAACACTAAATCGTTATTGTCGATATTAAGTGTCGTCACTCACGCCGGGGTGATCCTGTGACCACTGTATGTAATTAAATGACACTTTGAAGGATTCAACGTATCCGTATGTATCTTCTTGTAAACATCAAGAGGTAAGATATTGGCTTCAGATCCAGTATCCAGCTTGAAAGACACCTCTTGGCCGTCGACAACAAATGTTGCATACCACAGGTCATCACTAGCAACTCCGTCAGGGTACACCGCTCCGACGAACAGGTCGTAATCATCCTCCCCTTAACCTTGCATGCCTTGGTCAGCGCATCCAACATCACAATCCTGAGCTACATCAATCTGATACACTGGAACGTTGCGTTGCTGAACGTTGTGTTGTTGTGGAGGTCTCTGTTGATGGCAAACCTTGATGAAATGTCCCAATTTGTGACATCCCGAACACTCTTTACCATGGGCCAGGCAGTTACCTCTTGGGTGACCGTATCCGCATTGACCACAATGTGCAACCTGGGAACCCTGTTGAAAGCGACTTGTTGATGGTCATACCCATGGAGACGTTCGGTCTCCTGGTCCCCCATGCTTGACATACTTCGTATTCATCGCATCGACATGAACATTTCCATTACCACTCACTTGCACCGCTTTATTCTCACTTAATCTGCATAACTGGATACATTCTTCCAGTGTTAATTTAGGAGATTGCAATAACTTGTTTCGTAGATCAATATATTTGACACCACATACAATGCGGTCACCCAACAAATCCTCATGCATAAAATAGAACGAGCTGGGCTAGGCAATAGAGCACATAGCTTCCTCACAAATTACCTCAGCAATAGGAAGCAATACACAAAACTAAGTGACACCAACTCGACCACTCGAGAAATAAAAACAGGAGTTCCACAGGGCTCCACTCTGGGACCCCTACTGTTTCTAATATTTAATAATGACCTACCTCTAGTTTCCAACAAAGCATCTTTCACATTATTTGCCGATGATGCAGCACTAACAATACATAACAATGACCTTGCCATAGCCGCAACCGAGGCTGGAATGGCGCTGGATGGAGTGAACACATGGTGCCATGAGAATAAACTAACACTAAATGGCACTAAAACTGAATACATAATCTATGGAACCAAAGCCAGGAAGGTGAGGGCCCGGCCAATACAACTGCAGATGGGTGGCTTAGTGCTCCGTGAAGTGAACTCCTATAAGTACCTAGGCACAACTCTTGATGCGACTCTAACTGGTACCCAACAGCTGGCAAGACTTAACCAAAAGACACTGGAACTAAAAATGAACACATTCAGAAAAATAATGTCATATGTAAGTGAGAATACTGCGCTGCAGCTGTACAAGTCAACAATATTACCAATTATAGACTACAATGATATCATCTATGGATTACTAACGAAGCAGCAAGAGACCAAATTACAAAGAACACAAAACAGAGCCCTCAGAACAGTATTCCAAGGCAAGATACTAAGTGTGGTTGAAATGCATAGCAGAGCAGGGCTGGACACTCTGGATGTATGTAGGAACCTACACCTAATGATGTTGATGTATAAACGTGCGAGTGATGACAAATACATAGATCGCACAACCAGGGTAATGAGAAGGGGGACATCGACTCCGCTCAGGGTGCCCAACCCTAATACAAATAAGTTAATGAGAGCTCCGATTTACAAAGGAAGTGTCATGTGGAATAAGCTCCCAACCAAAACCAGAGAAGCGGGTTAGATTCTTGCCTTTAAAAATGCATACAGAGCTCACCTGGTTATTCAGGCCCAAAACCTGGCACTGCAAATATATAATACGACCTGCTGAACGACCCATTGACTTTGCCCTCTCTCATGCCTGCTCTCTCCCTGCGTGTCCGCGCCCCCTACCCATGGACCCCTCCCCCCCATCCACATTTGACAAAACAACTATTATAACTCAATGACTCGAGACCCACTACCCCTACTTTAGACCCATTACCACCACTACATAACTACATCTTCAACCAGCAATGCACACAATATAAACCACTATACATGCACAACATGACACTATTTAAAGACTAACCATTATTAAAACCAAATCTAACTGATATACAAACACAGCATAGGATTTAACCACTAGTGTACATTACTGCACACTCAATCTTGATGCATATACCTTGCACTATGTTCAGTACATATGCTGTACACTATGCAGCATAGGCTGCTCCCCCACTTTCTTTTATGTCAGAATGGGTTGTGCTGCACACAATACAACACATTCCACTTCCACTATGTATAGATGAAATGCGACCACTCCAACGGCTGGAAGACCAGTGCCCCGGCGCTGACAAAATATGTATTTAGATGAATAAAAATATTTACCAACAAAAAAGAAAAAAAAGAAAGAAGAAGATTCTAATGTCTCATAGCAACAGAACTGTACTTTGTGTTTTGTGTTTTAGTTCTTGTATGTATGTGTCCATGTTCTCAGAAGTCTGATTAAACGTATTAAATTCATAACCTACCACCGTTATGTTGGTCTTCTTACCATCACAATATTTGGTGAATGCAGCTATTAACGGGGCCAACTTGTCCTTATCAGCATTTTCAAACTTGAACGTCCTGTGGATCTTCTGGGCGTCACCACCAGCGACATGTAAGAACACACAGCACTGGACTTTTTCTGTCTTGGAAGCCACTCCTGCAGCTGTCACGTAAATGTTGTATGATTGAATCCAAGATCTCCAGTTTACTGACATGTTCTCGTCTAAATTCAAAGGCCCCGGGGGTTTCAATCCATGTAGAGCCATTTTGAAGAGTTACGCATCAGATCTGACACCATGTAAAGGACGTCTGAACACAATGAGTTCTGTACTGTAACTGTTTATTAGAACATTCAGTCATGACGTCATTAGTCGTGATCCGGTCTGACCCTTGACCCGAGATCAATACATTACAATTCGTGATCCGTTCAGGATACTGCTTGGCGTAGTACTGTGTGGGCGAGTGGGCGCCTGCCCCATTGAGGGAGGAGTCACACTCTATCTGCCAGTCGATCTTGGGGGCCGGCTGCAGCAGGACGTAGCTGTTGAATGACTCGGCAAACTTGTCGAACCATGCTATGTCCTTTCATCAGGGCGTTCCTGATGGTGGCAAGAGATGAACTTCATGGCCGGTCTGATGCATTTGGCGATGTGCTGGAGCCTGCCGACCAGCCTCTGGAGGTCCTGGCATGATGCTCTCTTACCCACGGACCAGAGGCGCCACTCGGTCGGCATGTCAGCGAGCTTATCCAGTGGCATCTTAAGCCACATGTGTGTTGTGGATATCTCAAACCCGAGCCACTCAATCTGGGTCATGGGCGGTACACATTTTTGTGGGGAGAGCTCGAGGCCCAGGGGGCGGGTGAGCCGGAGCAGGTCGCCGTAAGCCTCTTGCGTTTGTTGGTGGGTAGCAGCGGCACCGACAAAATCGTCTCGGTAGCACATTATGAAATGGCCATCTTCCTCATGAGGTGTACTACGGCATTCGTGGTCATGGCGCAGGCCATCGAGGAAGTCCTGCATCCGAATGGGGGTGTTGCGGGGATGTAATAGCGGACTTTGTGTGTTATGCCCAGGAGAGAAGAAGTAGAGAGTGGGCAGGTGTGCAGCTGTCAGTAGGCCCGGGTGAGGTCCGCACTCCACAGGGACGAGCCACGTCTGAGGCGAATCACCTCGTCCGCGAATTCTAGCATTCCCGGGAGGGTGTAGTGCCCTGGTATTGGACTCGCCTTATGCTGACCTTCCCTGGATATGAAAGCTCGACGATAACCCACCTGTGCGCCGAATTGCGTTTAGGGCGGGTCATCAAAGCCTAAAGGGGGGGGGCGTTTCAAGGGGCCCATTAGCGCACCACACTCCACCTCCTTGTGTACAAAGTTGGCAATGTGTGTCCGCGCTCATACCCCTTGCCGACTCGTAGTATAATAGTCCAATGTTGACTGAGTTGCCCAGCGTAGCAAAAGCTCACTGAGAGGTATGCCACCAGCTTTATACCAAGGCTCACTGTCGTCACGGGCAACAGTTGGATTCTTACTTGACTAACTCAGGAAAGTCAGCCAGTCCACAAATTGCTGAAAAAGAAGCATTGTTGCCAAGGACACTTTCTGGCATAAAAGAATAGTTGCATGGATAGTGATACATAAAAAGTTGAAACGATGCGATGCGAGATGATGCGATGCGTAATAAAATTGTTTGGTATGTTTTTTAAGAACGTGAGGGGCCTGGTACCCATTCATGAAGAACAATATCGGTTCGATTATTGGCGTAAATATCGCTTCGATTTTGTGGTTAATTTGACCAAATTTCACTTTTTGACCATGTCATTCTGTTAAATGAGAGCTTTGAATAGATTTGGCCATAATATATCGCCGTCGATTCGACAATATTAATATCGCCGCAGATTTTCCACTGTTATGGCCCTGTCACACTACGATGTAACGCGTCAGCATAGGGACAACGTGAACATAATTTTATTACTTCAAACTTCTCGGCGTAGTATGCAAATTTTGGTACAAGTTGGATGTTGATGCAGCGTAGTTGATGTGAGCGTAATGTCGGTCTAGCGTAGTGAAAACGAGAGAGGATAAAAGAATTATTAATTGTGGCAATGTCGGGCTAGCGAGACTTCAAGCGCACGACGCCGGCCTAGCATAACTTTAACAGTGCCTTAGTGTCGGGCTAGCGTTATCACGCGCACCCCAACATAGCCACGTCTGACTCAACCGTTATATCTTGACGTGAGTCGACGTCGGTCCACCGAGAGCCTAGCGTCGCGCTAATGTGAGTCCAACGTCACCAGCCTAATGACAGCGTATGCCTCATGCGCTTGATGTGAGCAGGACGTGGGCCGGCGTCAGTCAAAGCACCCGACCCACCCGCGCCTTGGGTATATATATGGGTGCTGTATTGCTTTCTCATTCACTTGCTATCCGGACCGCACTCTCCCCACACCTCTCTCTATCACCTCTCCACCGGCCTTGCTCCTCCTTGATATGTCTGAAAAGAGTTCCCGGAGGGGGAGCCCGCCGGCATTTCACTTTCTACTCTTACTCTGTCCGTGTCTATGGCTCGCTGGTCGGTCACCATAGAGCAAATAGACACAGTCCTTTGACTCAACTCTCCTCATTTCTCTTTCCTAGACTCTGCCCTTTCGATTTCTCCCAGGCATACTTCTTCCCCTGACCAGGGTAGTTGTGTTCTTGGGTGGGGCCCTTCACCTTTACGATTTCTCTGTCTTGTTCTCGTTGCTGGAACCACCGCTGCTCCCATCTTTACCCGCCTTCCTCGAACCCCTTGCTGCTGACTGGATACAAGTGCTCAACTACATCTATAATGTATAACTGACATGTAAATTTGTCAGTGTTAAATGTCCCCCTTAAAGATCATCTTCATGCTGTCAGTCGCAATGTGACAAAGACTGCTTTCATTACTTAACCGCCGCTTTGTGCGGTTGTACATTTCATAAAAGCTGCTTGCAAGGTGTTGAAGTGCTGCTGGCTTTTGCAAGTTACTAGCAGCACTCTCTCAGGGAGCAAATAGAGGTCTCACACCGGCAAGAACATGTCAAGACAGGCGCAAGCTATTTGTCCCTGCAGTGGCTGGTTGGGAGATGTTGGGAGTTCCATTCATCGCCACTCTTAATGCTGCAACGATAACATGGTTTTCTGTTAAGGGTTGCTCCCTTAGCCTTTGATTCTATCAAGAACCAGAACTTGTACCACAAGGTAGTGGTTTACAACTTTGCAAGGCAGGGGCGTCAAACTCCCTGAGGTATTTTAGCACCTAAGGTATCCGAGATACTGCATTACCCGCATACCCTTAAAGATAAAGAAATAATATCCCCCAACCAAATTTATAACTGACATGTAAATTTGTTAGTGTTAAATGTCCCCCTTAAAGATAAAGAAATAATGGCTGCTGTAAGAAATGAATAGAGTGGGAACAGAAGAGGTGGGGGAAATAGCTTTTCGGGTGGTTGCTGTAAGAAATGAATAGAGCAGTGCTGCCACCTACTGTAGGAGGCATGAGGTAATGAGGTGACAGTTGGTGCCACCTATAGTGTAGATAGTTGTACATAAACCAGGGCAGTGCCAGTTGCTTAATGTACTAATATTGTATTGGAGAAAGGGACTTGAATGTTGCATTTCGCTTCATAATCCAAATTTGAAGATAATTGAATCGAACGTTAGCTTACTAAATATATAGAGAAATGTATTAAATTGATTGAATATGTTGTGAAGATGCAAGGGGCCCCAGGCAGTGTGTTCATGGCCATGTAAACTGTAAAAACAGCATCCAAAACGGCATTGAAAAAAGGAATTGAAGGCTTCTAATGTTTTTGTTTTCGCTTCACTAGCCAGATTTGAAGATAATTCAATGGTTAGCTTACTAAATATGTAGGGAAATGTAGAGAAATGTATTAAATTGATCAAATTTGTTGTGAAGATACAAGGGTCCCAGGTAGTGCGTTAGAACCATGTTAAGGGGCTGTCACATTAGGGTTTTTTGCAGGAGCGTACGGCGGCGTAGGCGCTTTATGTGATATACGTCGGCATACGCCATCATACGCCGCCATACGCTACGCATACGCTACGCATACGCTACGCATACGCTATGCATACGCTACGCATACACTATGCGTATGCTACACATATGCCGTCATGTGCCGGCTTATGCCGGCCTATGCCGCTGTACGCCGCCATACGCTTTCTCCTGTCTGTCCATCCAAATTTGTTTGTGCATGCTAAAAAAATATCGACCTATGGGGGCGTATGGTTCATACGCTTCTCATACGCCGGCATACGCTCCTCGTATGCTGGGGGTATGCCAGTGTATGCTATGGGTACACCGGCGTATGCTACTTGTACGCTCAACTTGCGTCATGGGCATATCTTGGGCGTATCTCGGGCACATGCAGTGTATGCAGAACCTATGAATTGCGTATGGGAGTGTATGCAAAGCGTATAAGTAGCGTATGAGTAGCATATGAGTAGCGTATGCCCGACCTATGGTCTCGGGATATAAAGGTGACGCATGCCTTCTTCGGTCATTCCTGCTCTGCTGCTCATACAGGATGGATGCCCAGGCACTGCAAGTACAGTTCCAGCTTTTCTACAGAGTTGCCTTTATCACCATGAGCTTGGTCTATACCTCATGGTTCTTCTGGTGTCCCATATCGAAAGACGAAGGAGGAGGGAGCGGCGGCGACGATCAGTGTGGGTCAGACCCTGGATTGGGGGGCGGCCACAGTTTGGCTTGTTCGACACGCTGATGGTCGAGCTCCGCAGCGAGGACACCGCATCGTTTGTGAACTTCATGCGGCTGCCTCCCCAGTTGTTTGACGAGATTGTGGCACGAGTGGGACCGAGGATCGCCAAAAAACGGACCACATTCAGGGTGCCGCTCGAGCCGGCGCTGAAAATAGCACTTACTCTGCTGCACCTGGCATCTGGCACAAAATACTACTCCATGAAGTTCGGGTGGAGGGTGCCTCACAACACACAGTCGCTGATAGTGCGTGAAGTCTGTAAGGCCATCATCGACGAGTATATGGCCGAGGTCATGAAGTGTCCGACGACTCCAGAAGGGTGGCGTGCCATCGCGGACCTCTTTTCAGAGAGGTGGAACTTCCCCCATACCTGTAGCGCTCTGGATGGGAAGCACATCGCCTGCCGGTGCCCTCCAAAGAGTGGGTCGCTCTATTATAACTACAAGGGCTTTTTCTCCGTGGTCCTGTTGGTGCTTGTAGATGCGGATTACAAATAAATCTGGGCAGATATTGGCAGTTTGGGCTCCGCGTCCGATGCCCAGATTTACAATGCCTCCGAGCTGAAGGCGGGCACAGAAGGTGGCACCATCGGCTTTCCGAACCCTGAACCGCTCGTCGACGGTCAGAAGGATGTGCTGTATTTTCTGATTGGTGACGCCGCCTTTGGCCTGCGGCCAACCATGATGAAGCCGTACAGCAAGAGGGGCTTGACCAATGACGAGCGACTCTTCAACTACCGGCTTTCCCGAGCTAGGAGAGTGGTGGAGAATGCCTTTGGCATTCTAGCCAACCGCTTCCAGGTGCTGCTAATGACTATGCAGCATCACCCCTCCAACGTGAAGATCATCGTCAAGGCGTGCATTGTTCTGCACAACCTCATGAGGACACGCTACCCAGCACTGCAGCTGGATCGTCCCGAGACAGCCAACAACAACTTTGTGCCTGGAGGTTGGTGAGAGGGCCACAACCTTCCTGACATTGACGTTCTACCTGTTAACCCCAACACTGCGTCCAAGCTAGGAAAGGAACAGCGCAATCTAATTAAAGACTGGGTCGTCTCACCCGCCGGAGCACTGTCATGGCAAGACAGGATGATCTGACAAAACATTTTATCAGTCTGTATGTGCTGTGTCTGTCTACTGTTTTTGCAAACTTATGTGCTTTTCTTGACACTGTATTGTTATTGCTTTTTACATGTCTGTGATGTTGTGACATATCTCCTGTTATATGAGATGCTAATATGTTTATATGTCTAGTAAAATAAACGATATCATTTTATAGATATGAAAACACAATTTTACATCTCTGTTACGTTCTTTCGCTCCCTAATTTAAAGTCATCTAGTTATGTAATTGTAATGAATCTCCTCTCTTTCTACATGAATTAATCGTTTACATACATACTAAGAACACAGGGAAAAATAGAGTGACACAGAGACAGAAAGGGGGAGACGAGTTAGAGGGAGGGAGGGAGGGGGAGACAAGATAGAGGGAGGGAGGGAGGGAGAGAAGAGATGGAGGGAGAGAGGGAGGGAAGGGGGGGGAGGGAGGAAGAGAGATAGAGAGAGGGAGGAAGAAAGATAGAGAGAGGAAGAGAGATAGAGAGAGAGGAATAGAGATAGAGAGAGGGAGGAAGAGAGATAGAGAGAGAAGAAGAGATATCGAGAGAGGGAGGAAGAGAGATAGAGAGAGAGGAAGAGAAATAGAGAGAGGGAGGAAGAGAGATATAGAGAGCGAAAGAGAGATAGAGAGAGGGAGGAAGAGAGATAAAGAGAGGGAGGAAGAGAGATAGAGAGAGAGGAAGAGAGATAGAGAGAGGGAGGGAGGGAAGGGAGAAAGGGGAAGGAGAAAGATTATCATAAATATTTTTAATTTACAGTTTTTATTTATGTTTTAATTTTAATTTTAATTGTACTTTAATGTATAACAATTAAATGATGGCATGCCTTTACTGAACACAGACAAAAAATTCAAATTGACAGTATATTTATTTATTTAAACATCTTAACATATTTACATATATACATAAGAATGTACAATCAATATATAAACATTCAATATATATACATATATACATACAAATGTACAAAGATAAATAAAAACTAAGACTACATATCTACACATATTTACAATCACTTCTCTCCCTTGCCATTAGAAGTGGCATCAGATGGCGACTGTGTGGCTGACGAGGGGAATAAGTCCAAATTTCCGCCCAACATGCCAGATATCCCGGACAGTCCCGACAAGTTCAATAGTCCTTCTGGGCTGGCTGACTCAGACAAGTTCACTTGGGTGGGGTCGCCATGTGTCGGAGTCGCGATGTCTGCGGCAGCGCAAGTCCCCGGTCATGCCGCACCCACAGTGGGCGGAGCACCCGCGCGCACCACGACTCCGGGAGAACCCCTCGTGTGCCCCGCCATCCCTAACAGTCCGTAGTTGTCCAGCAGTGTGCGGCGGTGGCGGCCGTAACACCAGCGGAGCTGCGGCCGCCTCGTGACCCACAGAGGTTGGAGGTAGAGGCTGAGGCTGAAGACTGGGCAGAGGCGGCTGTGGCTGTGGCTGATGATGAATGTGCGGCTGCCCCATATAGCGTTGCACATACTTGTGTGTCTGTGAAGCCCATGGTGATGCCTGTGGTGGCTGGTGAGTCCACTGGTGTGGTTGAGGCTGGTATGCCTCACTTGCAGACACATGAGCAGGTGCAGGAACAGGTGCAGGAGCAGGTGCAGGAGCAGGTGCAGGAGCAGGTGCAGGAGCAGGAGCAGCCACACAAACCACTGGGCCCACAAATGTTCCTTCCTCATCCTCCAGATGGTGCGACACCATGCGGTTGAGTGGACCGCAAACGGACACAAACCGCTCCTCCGGCATCGTGAAGATCATGTCAAGCTGCGGAGACGCGACAGGAGCGGCCAACTGCAAGACAAAATCATAAAATAACATAAGTTACATGAACGCAAATCGATATTTCGACAAAAGACACAACAAGTCAACAGTAAATCAAAAATATAGAACGCAAAAATAATTAACGTTAAATGCAAACATGGATTTATAACGATTATATCTCGATACATCTATTGTCAATATCTCGATTTAAGAACAACTACACAACAACTCAACATTAAAGAAATAAATAACATTTAACAAATTACTAGAATATTTACATAAATACAACAAAAGCATAACATAACAAACTTAGAATACAAGCGGTTTTACGAGAATACTAACTCCGCACCTTGTCAGAACGATAAAAGATTATGTACTTACACTTCTGCAGGGCTCCGGTCGGTGATGGACGATTGACCACAGGAACCCGAACTTGCGCAGGATTCACTGCTCCCGCTCAGTCAGCTCAGCGTCTCTGTCCTCACTTTTTTTCTTGTGGAGCCGCATGTGTGTGTCCCTGAGCGACTTGAACCACTTCTGGAGATGGACTGTTGTGGTCCCCAGAAGTGTCGCCTGGCCCTCCCACATCTTGGCCTTTCTGTCTGAGCGGCGGTAATCCGTGAGCTTCATGTTCCACATGATGGGGTTCTCCTGGAGGAAGTCCAACATTTGATCCTCCTTGAACACCGACAGATAACAGTCACTCTTCTTGGCCCTCCGTCTCTTTGACGCGGAGAGGCCACCGGTGCTGGTGGAGGCGTTGGAGGCAGCGGACGACGCCCGTGAACTGCCCCAAGAGGCAGGAGATGGTGAGCTGGAGCGGGGATGCCAGCGTTGCATCATCGACCTCTTGACTTGCATCTCCAGCTCCTCCAGTGGATAGTGGTGTTCTAGAGAGTGGTGTTCTGGAGAGTGGTGTTCTGGAGAGTGGGGTGGAGAGTGGCGAAGTGGCAAGGCAGGTGAGGAGGCTGGTGATGGAGAGCATTGTAAAGTGTGCCTCTTTCTGCCTATCCCACGGCCTAGTCCTCCTCTTGTAGTCACAGCAGCTCTGGAGGCTGGTGTACTAGCAGTAGTATGTGTAGTAGTAGTAGTAGCAGTAGCAGAAGCAGCAGCAGCAGTGGTGTTCCTCTTAGCAGGCATGGTGGCAGAGTGAGGGGAGACTGTTGCTGCAGGCTATATATACCCAGGAGCCACCAGGCGGCGGACCGCGAGAGATAACATAGGTCGCACATAGGTTTTGCATACGCTCCTCATACGCTCCTCATACGCTCCTCATATGCTCCTCATATGCTCTTAAAATAATCATACGCTCCTCATGCGCTCCTCATACGCTCCTCATATGCTCCACATGCCAATCAAAACCGTCAAAAAATGTCACAGCACGCTCCCATACGCTCCTCATACGCCCCTCATATGCTCCTCATAGGTTCCACATACGCTCAAACCCACCCGAGAGGTCACCAAAGGTCATCATAGGCTGGCACACGCAGGACTTACGTAGGTTTTCAATATGCTCCCGCCATACACCGTAATGTGACAGGGCCTTAAACAGTAAAAACGCACCAGTGACAAATACTTGCAGAATAGACTCAGCCATACTATAGTCATTGCCGCATACTACGACTAACTCGAGGTTACTACCCGCTATGACTATATCGAGTGGTCACCGGGTGACCATCCCACTGTCCAACATCTGCCCACAGCGGCCCCTCAAGCTCTTAACAACAAAATAAATAACTTAATGTGGTGCATTGGGTGTTTATCTACGTTTTCTTCAACCAGATCTACAATTCAATTATCTTCAAATGTTGATAATGAAGTAAAAACAAAAACATTAGAACCCTTCAATTCGTTTTTTCAGTGCCGTTTTGGATGCCGTTTTTCACCTGTAATGCATGTTGTCAGCAACGACTCAGCCATACTATAGTCAGAACGACATACTCACCACTGACTGGTTGCTACTACCTACTGTTATTGCTTGCAGCAGTCACCAGGTGGACATTTCGCCATCCACCTTTCACTCAGAGCAGCCCCCAAGCACCCTAACAACAACTTCATTATGTTTTACTCTCGGGGTTGGTGCCCACCTACGTATTTTTCAACCTCAGCTACGATTCAATTATTTACAGATGTCGATTAAGAGGCGAAAATGGGGACATTGGAATCCACAAACTCCTTTTTTAAATATCGCCGTCAATGTTCACGGTGCACCAGCTTACATCCTCAGCCGTCCCCCTACGTTATAAACAACAAATAAAAAACACAACTGAAAATTGTGTTCCTCTTCATCGGATTATTTTCCAGCCTGCCATACGATTCAATTATCTTCGGACACTAAAAAAAAGAGAATAGAAGTGGTCCTCGCACATATTTGTGCAGATATTTGTGCGTCGTGCCCCCTGCCGCTTAGGACCGCTTAGGGCCACCCTCATCTTAACAACAAAAATTGACTCACCTAATTACTCTCATCTAACTTTATCTGTCGTTGTAGCAACGTCCTCTTCGGTTCAATGCAAATAAGATATGGAAACAACTGAGAACGAGTCGGGGCATTACACCATTCCGGTTATTTTTTTCCCACACAATATTGCCGCCCGCTGCCTTTGTCTACATCTGCTTATATACACTCTAGGTGGCGCCAGCTGTCATCCCCCTTTGGTAAATTAACTCTTGCTTCCCCCACTAGGAGATGCCACTGTAGTGCCATAGTCCTGCATAGCACTATAGCACTACATCATTCAGTTCTTTTATTTTAACTTACAGTCATGTGAATGAGCAAGTGATGACAATAACAAATGACTAAACTTAAGCTACATTTCTTATTTTGCATGTTTGTTAATAGGGGTAAATTTTATGTTCTTTATCTGTTGTGTGTTATGGAATGGACCTGATTGTTTTCTTTGAAGAGATTATCAAATATTTCAGGGAGGAGGCCATTCTTTTGCTTGTAAACAAATTGTGCAATGTATATTTTTGTTCTGGATGCAAGAAACATCCCGGTCGGGCATAGGCAGACCCCAAAACTGTTTCTGCGGTGGGGACCATTGGCTCGGCACATTTGTGAGAGCCATCTGCACACCGCTCCTCTATGGAGGTGCACGAGACCATTTAACGTGGCGAGTGGTTCGGAGGGCTGTCCAACCCTTAAGGCGACTGGACAGTACTACTTGACTCCTCGCCGCTGTGAGATGATCAAGCATCTTCTAGAGGGCCACGGACGTATGATGATGGACGTCGTGAAGGGACTGAGTGTGATTCAGTGGGATCCTCAGTCCGCGTCGAAGAGAGCGGTGTCCTTCACGATGAAGCAGCGCACAGACTTCCACTATAGCAGGGAAACCCTGGTGCTGCCCAAGCAGCACAGGTTGATTGCCCTGTATATATATGTTCCTGGCTCGGCGGAGGTACGTCGTGAGCGGTTTTACACCGGTCGCGGCGCATCTTCGGCGAAACGGGGCAGGGGTCGTGGTGCTGTTGCCGTGAGGAGGGACCAGCAGGGGCGAGCAGCTCCTGTGGCCTCTACGAGCTCTGGGCGGGGTGTTAGGTCTGTCTAGGGGAAAGGCAAGGGGAGAGGTAAGAGGTCCTCGTCCCTGGTGCCGTTGCGTGATGGCTCTGCCATTCAGCTGCAGCGGAACCAGGGGTCGGACAGGTCAGCTTCGCCTCATCCACCGCCGCCTCCACCCCCTCCATCTGCTGCCCAGCAGGGTTTGAGAGACTGGCCTGAGTTGCCAGTCGTGATTATCGATCCGGAGGTGATGGGGTCGAGGGGCGTGTGCCGTCGTAAGCATCGGAAGCTGGTGACCGAGCTGACACCCGACACTCTGAGTGCGGTGGTGGCACGGGCTCCGGCGACCGTGGCGAGGGTGCCAGTGGCATCGGTGTCGCAACCGGTGTCATTAGGTCAGGTTCCGCGGCGACGTGTGTCGGCGGCTGCGTGATCTGCCTCTCAGTTGGCAGTGACGCCGTCTGCAAGCTCGGTTGCGAAACCAGCGGCGACTGCTCCTGTGGTTGGTTCCTCTCCAGTGGTGGTACCTGTGCGACCGGTGGTGGCTGCGGCCCCGCTGGTCGATCACGGTGTCGCTCTGGCGTTGGACAGGATCACGGAGCATCTCTGCGAGGCCAACCGTGTGGACGTTACGGCCAGAATTTCTGAGTCGGTCGGCGGCCTGGTCAAAGCCTTCATTGGGGGCTTTGACGCGGTCGTCGCGCAGACGCAGGAGGTTCTGATGCGTCAGGCTGAGGGAAGGCGTGGTGCTGACTTCGACAATGTCGTAGAGGACAAAAAGATTGTCGAGCGGAAGTTGGCAGTATCGCGTGAGCAAAGGGCGCGGCAGGCTGCAGTCATTGACGATATCGACATGACTTTTTCTGCCGCGTTCCACTCGGACTACCGGAGTTGGGATGGTTCCTTGCGCACTTTGGATCTTTACGGCTTCAGCGTCGAGGACAGGCTGCACGGCCTGCCGGCCAGCTTGGTGGCTGATGCTGCTGCGGCACATCGGGCGCTGCTGGCGCGGGCGGCAAGGGTGCCTGCTGACGCTGACGGCGACGTTCAGATGACAGGTGACGGGAAGGTGGACGGCGATTAGTCGTCGTTCTGTCCTGTCCGGTTGATTTTGGACGTCACGTCAAAATTCAGATGACAGGTGACAGGGTGGTGGACGACGTGTAACTGTTGGTACAGTTGGGCGTCGCTCTCCTCTGTCCGAGGGATTCTGGATACCGTGATGTCTCGGATGACAGGTGGCAGTTAGGTTAGCGGTGGTTGACTGCTCGCGCAGGTAATCGGCGCTAGCCCAGTCTGAGGGATTCCGGGTTCCACGTCGGGTGTAATTGAAAGACCAGCACCCCTGTGGCGGTTATTAATTCTTTTTTATATAGATATACACATTCATAATATATAAAATAATTTTTTTTTTCTGATAGTTCATCTCCCTTAAGGAGGTGGATACCGCCTTGTATATATATATATGTATATTGTTACTATTATAATATTGTATATACCTTTTTAGTACTATGGTGCTATTTTTACATTGATAGCCATGATGTATTTAGCATATCGTACTGCTCTATTTCAACATTATTTTTCTTTGCAGTATCATTGTTGATGATATATGTTATGGTGAAGAGCTTAGCTTTCTCCCGATTGGAGGATCTAGCTTCTTGTGTTCTGCCTATTTTTCTGCAGTAGGGGTCGGAATAATTTGTTATATATATATATATATACTAGATTAATTATTTCTAAATATTCCTCAACTGTCACCCCGTTTTGACTTCCTTGTTCCACACTATTAGGACATATTATATTCTAAATTTATTTAGTGGAACGCGGTGGTCAATGGTGTGGGAGTTGGTGGGTAGACACTGTCCATTTTACACTAAGAGATTTTCCTATGCAGTGTCACCCTGGCTCTTATTTTATGCTGCATTCTTTATTTTTTAAATTACTACTATAGTAAGCGCTTCCGGCAGAACATGATTGACAGCGTGTGCGTCGGCTCCTGTTAAAACAGCGGAGGATGCACATGGGGTGTAATTTCCTTTGTAGGAGGCCGGGTTCTTGCTGGCGCCCATTTGCTTCTTATAAAATGTATTGCATACCTAAACGTTGTATCTGCGGAGACTTTCTCAATTGTTATAAGTAACACCGCCCTTCTACTTTCATGCATTCTGCACCGGAGTGGGGCACCGAGCGTGGCGGGTCCTGGGTGTGGCTGTTTGGCGTGTCCGTGGTGTAATACCGTCTGTGATCTACTGGCCAGGCGACGCGGGCACAAGGAGGACAGACTGAGGAAGCTTGAAGAGGAGCCGCTCCGCGTAGAAGGAGGAGCGCCCCGCTAACGGTTCTTCTGAGATGGGGGGCGGCAGGGGGCGGACTGAGTAGTTCCTTGCTTCCTTCTGTCGAGGGGGTTCCACTTGTGGGGTATGAATTCTCTCCCAGCAAAAAACATTCTATACACCAACTACATAGAGGCTGGGAGAGGTCGTCTTTGTGCGACTCATTTAAAGACTCTTTCTTCACCTAGATTAATGACATGTTTGCCTTGCAGCTAGCTAGATTCACATCGCTATTTCGCTGCAGGCAGGTCTAGGAATTGCGCATAAGGATACATAGCTTTGTAAGGCTTCTCTCCCTTTCAAGTAAGTTCTCATGTTGACTTCTATCATTTCTCGATTCTCATCGGTTTGCATTCTGCAACCGGTGAGACTCTAAGGGGGGCAGTGTAGTAGTCTGAACATGAGCTCTACTATCACACGGTAGCAGCGGAGACTACAACGCCATCAGCACAGTACCACTACACTGCGCTAGGTGGCGGCATGGGTCACCACCGGTCAGACCCCAACTGGGCTGACCTCTACTGCGTGTGGTTGACCCACCCCCCCACACACACCAATAGAGTCGATGTGGGATCTGGCGAGTCAGGGGGCGGGTCAGACAACTACTGACGCCGCGAAGAGCAGATGGTTCAATAAACCAAGGGTGAAGCGTACACTGAATTGAATCTTGGTGTTCTTCCGTGTGACTGCGTGAGAGTGAGAGAGTCGGAGGGCCGTGGGCCATTACAATATATAGACGGATATATAGACGGATATATATATACCGCTCACTCCATTTTCTGAATAGAATTGTAATGAAAGAGGGGTATATATATAACTGGATATATATATATATATATATATATATATATGGGTATATATGCGTACCTCCTGTCTATATTCTCTAGAGATGTACAATGAAAGAGAGATATATGCATAGAGAGATATATTTATATGTATATTTAATTTATGCGTCATGCGTCATGTGCAGGTATATGTTGGCGGGTTCATTGTATTAAAGAGTTTAGATGCTACATTGATTCGGACGCTAACCCTGGCAAAGAAGAAATGTGGGTTCGAATCCCACTCTAGGTGTGATTTCCCCATTTGACTGCCTCACCTGCTCTCCCACAAAAAAACACTGGTGTCGTGACCAGGATTCTGTCCATGTTGAGCACTGCATGGCGTTGAACCTGCCCTGTGTATGTAACCTATGTGCACTACCTGTATATTTGTAATTGTAAGTATGATTGTTGTGATTCCAAGGAGACAGTGTAGTGAGGTCCAGTCACCTCCGCAGGTCAAACACCACATTCACAAATGGGTGTAGGGACGTCTGTGGGTTGGGATGCTATCCTCCCCCCCCCACACACACACAGAATGTCAGACATGGTTTTCTTTCCTTTCTTTTCTTTCCTTTCTTTCTGTTCTTTCTTTTCTTTCAGTTCTTTATTTTCTTCATTTTGTTCTGTTCTGTCCTTTCTTTTCCTTATGTTCTTTCTTTTCTTTCTGTTCTTTCTATTCTTTTAAATCAATAGCACATACATGACAGATAACACATATTCAGTCAATATGAAAATAAATGAACATAACAAAGAGAAGTTGTTTATTTGTTTTGTTTTGATTTTATTAAACAAAGATAGCGATTGATGGTATGAACATCTTTGATATATATATATATATATATAATGCTAACAGTAAAAGAAGTAGTAGTAGTATTAGTAATTTAATTCCTCTTCCTTCTTCTTCCTCTTCCTCAGACAAGTTTAGCCTTAGTCATCAACTGTGATAACTGAAGCTCCATAGGCAATAGTGCAACTCGAGTGCAGATATCGCACAGATGGGGGTTGTGGGATGGATCATCACACTTTACCTCAAAGTCTCCATGAGGAAAGAGGAATGAGTGGAGCTGTTCCTTCAGGAACTTGTTTAACTTTTCCAGTTGTGCGACATTCAAATACAAGCCCTGCTTGCAGGGTGTTAGCGCCCTTTTCTCCACAGGCTTCAGCTTTTCTGAACTTAAAACAAACCATTTACGAAAGTCGATGCGGGAACTGTCGCGTTCAACCACACCAAAGACACCATGTCCAAAGTTAACATGGAAACCCCCAAAACGCCGGTCTGTTTTAGCTGTTTTGAGGGCCTGAAGCATGTCATCTATGCTCTCGAGCAGGATGGCGATGGCATTTTCATCAAAGTCCATAAAATAGCGATTGCTGCTCGTCAGCAGAGTCCTTCCATCAGGATTAACTGTTTCTGCTGACGGCGTTGCACTTCCCTGGATGTCATACCGCTTGCTACTGACATCCCCAGCAAAGTCATCTCCTCCAGACCGAGTCAATAGGGCGATCTTTATACAAAGTTTTGCTGCTGCTCCTCTAACACGCTCCACACAAATTTGATTCCCCAGCAGTAGGTTGGCGGCATCAAAATGTGAAATATCAATTCCCAGGGGAATAACTAAGAATGAAGCGATCTTGCGACGCTACTTACACCTCAGCCAATTATCCCCCTCCTCCTCCTCCTCCTCCTCCTCATTCTTCTTCTTCTTCTTCAACTCAATTTTAGAGGGAGAGGGAGAGGGGGAGGGAACGATAATTGTTAACTCCCCCTCCTCTTCTTCCATCCCCTCATTATCTGAGGAGGAATACATACTCATTCTCTTGAGATTGATAGCTCTCGTTAGTTCAAGTGACATATCCACTGCTGGCGATGCGACTGATGATGGAATCGTTATCGGATTCGATCTCGGACGCTTCAGAATGCCCTTCTGCATGAACATGGTGAAAGGTGAACTGATGAGAGGAGGGTGGAGCTCAGCAGGTTTTATATGCAGCGTCAAATTCGGTGATATGGAAATGAGGAGTATTCAAATCAAATGGGGTGGGGGTTCTTTTGGGTGGGAAGGGGTGGAGATGACTGGGTAGGTGGGAGGGGGAGGTGGAAGGGGGGAGAGAGGGAGTGAGGGAATGTCAACTTATTTTCATCAATCATCATACTCTTCCATCCAAAAAATGGTTAAGAGCGCAAGAAATTAGATTATTATATTGAAAAGTGTCTGTGAGTTGTGGAAAATATTCACCACTAGTTCTATCAAAAACCCCAATCCAACTACAATGAACTATAATATGAATGTATGCTCTATTCACATCTAATTGATCTCCTGGGGGGGCGAGATTGAATATGTGAAGAAGAAGGAGAAGAAGAATGATATAAAATGATGTAATCAATATCGTCATTCTTTATCAATTGTTCAAAATCCGGCAATGGGGTAAGCAGGGGAAAGAGTTGTTTAGGTAGAGAATGAAATCTGTTTTCCTTCCAGACAGCAATGAAGTCGTGAATATGATATTCATTCAAAGGAATACGAATACTTTGTATATTCCTATATCTTGTTAAATCCTCCATCAATGTGTGTTCAGTGTCGTGCAAAATAGATTGTATAACATCTCCTAATGAAGAAGGCATTATTATTATTATTATATTAACTATACTTATTAAAGTTAAAATGATATCAGAGAAAACAATCTAGTGTCGTTCGAATCATCGAGAACTCTGACTGGAATGGTGACGTCATCATTCCAGTCAAACAAAGGTTAAATCAGTCCAAGCAAAAACAGATAACCATCCTGCAAGCGAAGTTCAACCAGAAACATGACGTCATCAATCCAGTCAAAAAAGGTCAAATGAGTTCAACCAAAAACATCTGTCCATCCTGCAAGCGAAGGTCAAATGAGTTCAATCAAAAACAGATGGCCGCCCTGCAAGGTAGAACAGTGACGCCATCATTCCAGTCAAAAAGGTCAAATGAGTTCAACCTAAAATCCTGCAAACATGCAATGGGTAGAACAGTGACGTCATCATTCCAGTCAAAAAGGTCAAATGAGTTCAACCTGAACAGTGACGTCATCATTCCAGTCAAAAAGGTCAAATGAGTTCAACCTAAAATCCTGCAAACATGCAATGGGTCATCTGAGGTCACTGATGCCCATTGTCCCGCAGATGCAAACATGCAATGGGTCATTTAAGGTCATTGTACCGCGTCGGTTCTCTGATGCGGGACGATTACGTAATATGGACCCATATCGGTCCTCCTATTACTACTGATGCGACGTCATCGCTCCTAGCAAACCCCAGCCAAGAGGTGGGTTACTGGGGTCGGGTCATTTTGCACATGG
>CM059193.1:95773920-95942290 GCA_030323885.1 Branchipolynoe longqiensis
GCGCATCATAGGAAATAGAACCCTAACTTCTGTGTGGAGGCCGGAAAGCACTAATGTATGATAATACTCAAGCAATGATCCACTTACTGTATCTGCTTACCATATCTGCTTACTATATCTGCTTACTATATCTGCTTACTATATCTGCTCCAAGAAATATCAACCCAATAGAAATTAAGTGTGGTAAAGTCTAGTAGGGAGGGGTGGCTGGCTCCTCCTGATGTGCTGTCTCCAGGTCATCTGTCTGCCACACCCCCTTCCCAGCTCTTTTATTCAGATGGAACACATTCAAAATACAGGTACACAGTTGCTGGGAGTCTCCTCAGTCAGGGACAGTAACATGGCATTTCATTGGCTGAACTCCTCCATCTAGGTAAGGGGTGGGGGCGGGGAGGGACAACCCACCCACCCCAAGTCAGATACATATTATTCCATCAAGTTCACCAATCACACTTATCTGGGATTATCAACCCTATTTATCTTTACATAACACCCGTGGTCACCAGTCCCTTAGATTGGGACAACTCCAAAATAGTAGGAGTTTCTACATGCCTTACTTTGAGAATTACATATTTTATCATCTTTAGTTCAGCAAACTGCCACCAGGTGGGGCAGGCAGGGCTCACCACACACACACACACACACACACACCTCCCACCTCCAGCCTGACACCTGGCTTTGGCAGGTCCTGCAAACACTCACACACACACACAGCCACAGCCCTCATGCATTGTCACCTGTGTGCTAACACTCCCTCAGATACTGGCATCTGTAAATCATTCCATAACAGGCACACAAAACTTAATTCTTGACTTAATTATTATACCCATTCTGTGGCATTCTTCACAGACTATTTGTCTGGGTGAAGAAACCACAGTTTGCAGCAACTGTATATGTTGGCTTTAGTTTCAGCATTTACCTCCTTTCATACAATATATAATACCAACAGACTTCAATTCAGTAATACATGTAAATATACCAATACAGTAATACTTTTCCAGAGTTCTTATCTCCAGTGGTTATATTTGATGTAGAACCTTAGAACAATCTGATATTAATTATCACTTCACTTAACATACATAATCTACCATGGTTTCACAACTTGGTTTGAATATTATGCATATGTATTTAGCAACATGATAGAATGAAATGGTCGTAATGCTCGCATTGCGTTTGATTCGGGGCGGGGGAGGAGGACCCCCCCCTCTTTCTTCCCTCCCTTGCCGCGACCGTTGGGTCGATGACACAACACCCCACCCCCTCCCTCGGCCCTTATAACCGGCCGCCGCCCTTGCTGCTCCTAGCCACTCGCCTCCTCTCACCCTCCTGGCCGCCTACGTCCCGCGGATCGCCGCCTCGGGCGCCACTCGAGCCCTCTCCTCAGTTTTGGTCGAGGGCTCCTCGGGGCACCTCCCTCCCATCTGACTTCAGACCCTCAGATAACACTAACCTCGGGCATGGCCCTTGGACCTCTTGACTATGTGAACTCTTTATATACTGCACTTGATCTTCAGTGATACAGGTTATACCTCATTAACCACCTCATTGTACTTTATACATTGTACCCTTACATTGCTTCTGTCTCTCTGAATAAAGTGTTTTATTCCAACTCCTGCCTTCCTCTCCTTCCTCGTCACGTATCAGGTATTATTAGAGGGGTTTTATAGGGGTACTTATATATTGGAATATTATTATAATGACTTTATAGAAATAACTGGATGATTTAAATATGATTAAAACAATTTTCTTAATGCTTCACATATGAGTTTTATGAAAAGGAGATATTTTAGAATTTATTTAAACTATTATTTATTTATGAACCAGACCTAAAAAGTCGGAATATTTTACAATGGGTTACATTTAAATCATCGTTCTGCAGGCACATTCGCATGCGCTGCATTGGGGCAGACAACAAATGAAGTGGCTCTTGCATAATCGATACCGGGGGCTTATGGTCAGTTTGGATTGTAACGGGTTTACCATATATGTATTCGTGAAATTTCTTACATCCAAAGCAGATGACTAATAGCTCGTTTTCAATTGTGGCGTAATTTATTTCTGCTTGACTCAGGAATTGGAAGCCATAGATATCGGTCTATTCTCCTGAAACAAATTCAGGCAATCATACATTTGCATGCATCCACTTGCAGTACTATAGGTTTTTTAACATTGTAAGACTTCAACACAGGCGCACTTACTAACAAGGTTTTAAGTTTCTGAAATGCCTCCTCTTAGCTTTGCTGCCATTTCCATGCAACATCTTTTTTCAACACCATTCTCAAAGGCTTGGTTATCGTGGCTAAATTATGGATGAACTTCCCAACATACCCCACCATACCAAGAAACCTTTGCAATGGTGGTTTGTCCTGTGGTGTCGGCAAATCTATGATTGCCTGAATTTGTTCTTTACTGGGCTTCAGCCCGCTATTTGATAGTGTATGTCGAACATAATTTACTTCTTGCTTACAGATACGTGATTTAGCAGGATTTAATTTTAAATTAACATCTCTAGCTCAATGCTACACTTTCTCTAGCTGCTCATTATGTTCCTTTTCAGTTCTCCCGTGAATTAAAATATCATCTGTTATCACGCTAACTCCTTTAATGTCTTTTAATATCTCATTCCTTTGTTCTATAAATATATCTCCCGCCGGTTTAATGCCAAAAGGCAATCGGGTATAGTGGTACCTGCCCCATGGGGTATTGAATGTGCATAGGACAGAACTTTCATGATCCAACTCTATCTGCCAATAACCCACATTTGCATCTAGGACCGAAAAATACCTTGCATCACACGTCTTTGCAACAACTTGCTCTATTGTTCGCATAGGATACGGCCCTCTCAAAATGGCCTTATTCAGTTTAGTTGGGTCTAGGCAGATACGTGTCTTTCCTGGCTTGCATACGATTGTGATTGAATTGACCCAAGGAGTAGGTTCCGCTTGCGGCACAATTACCCCTAACTCTAACATGCTGTCTAACTTGTGTTTAACATCGTCAATAACAGCATGAGATATTCTTCTCGGGGGATCGAGTATAGCTGGCACAGTCTTATCTAAATGGATATGAGCTTACACTTTTATTTTCCCTAACCCGATAAATACATCATTAAATCTATTTACCATTTGTGAAGCAGCCCTGCCGACATCTGTGTGTTGACTCAACGCATCAACCTGTGTGACCAAGCGCAAGACCACACAAGTGTCCTTTCCCAACAACAGTGTGCCGACATCGGTGACTTGAAACTTTAGCTGGCGCCCATTCACCTTGATAATCGTCTCCCCAACCGGCTTCACCCGCTGGCCAGTGTACTCGACCAGGTTGCACCTGGTTGGCAGTAACTTCAGTCATGGCAGTTTGTCGTATATGTGCTTAGGGATTAAATTAGCCTCGGACCCTGTGTCGAGTTTTGAACTTAATGTGTATTTTGCCTATCCGGACCTTGGAATACCACAGCTTTGCACCGGCCGTGGTCTCCTCTTGCATCGTCCCGATGAAGAGGTCCTCCTCTTCTGACTCCCCGGCTTCCTCCTTGTGCCTCCAATATTCGTCATTCGTCCGGCTTTCCAGCTCTATCACGTTTATTGAATGTGTGCTTGCACAGTTGGTTCTGCACACTTTAGCAAACTGCCCTTGCTTGTTGCATGCCAGGCAAGTTTTGTCCTTGGCCGGAAACTGCGAGCGGGCATGCTGGTATCCACACCGGCCGCAAGGTATTTTCGGACTCGCCGGTTTCGGTTGATACTGCCACATCTGGCGTTTCCACGTAGGTGGTGGGAGGCGCGCCGTGCCGTATTGCCTGTTCAAACGTGGCATATTGCTGTCACGTGACAAGGCGTCAACTTGATTGCCTGGCTCACTGACACTCTCAGACGAACTTAACTTTGACGTTTTGCTCTCACTGAGCCGGCACATTGTTATGCATTTTACTAGCGTCAATTGTTCAGTTTGCAGTAATTTATCCCTTAGCTTATCATCGCGTATGCCACATACCAATTTGTCGCGCAAAGACGCGTCCTCCAACTGTCCATAGTCCTACTGCAATATCCCGCTCTTCAGTTCTGTTATGAACGCATCCATGTCCTCCTTTGTCTGCTTATACGTGGTGAATTTGTACATCGTCACTGTTATGTTTTCATTGCCCATACAATATTTCCTGAATGCTTCTACCAGAGGTGCATGTTTGTCTTTCTCTGAGTCATTGAACGTGAATGTCTGGTATATTTTCTGGGCCTCCTTCCCTGTGACATGCAGCAGCACGCAACACTGTACACATTCTGCTTTCCCAGCTGCACCTGATGCCATTGCATATATTTCAAAGGCACTGAACCACTCTCGCCAATTTATCGCAAGGTGCCTTCCAAGCTGAGAGCTGCCGGTGGTTTTAAACCTGCGAGCGCCATTGGTATTACATTCCGTATCTGACACCATGTAATGTATTAGAGACGTGTACACAACAAGTTCTAGTTCATGACTGCCTTTATTAGCGTTCCCGATTCACCACTACAACTCACCCCCAGTCACGTGACTCCTGACGTGCCCGGGCCCGTTCGTAAAGTACAACATCTTACATAAGGGACCTTGCAGCTGACAAAGCCATCGACGTAGACAAGCGTGAAGTAGCCCTCCCACGCCATGAGCCAAGAGATCGTGGAGATGACACGCACACAGGCGGCCCCCGAGGTCCTGCAACCAAAGGGAAGCGCAATGTCGATGTACAGGCGATCGTCGACCATTATGCAGAATAGCGCCGCAGACATGGGGTCCGCCTGGAGCTACCGGTAGGCCCGAGAAACATCCATGGTCCAAGAGTAGGCCCTCTGGCCCTACCGCATGAGCCTCTGGCCCAGGTCGGCTACCGAGGGGAGGGTGCAGAAGGAAGGCCAAGGTACTCTCCATGGGGCATGCCCGTGTTGACACTCCTGCCGGGTGGGTGTGACAGGTTGACGATGATGCGTCTCTTGTTGTGGGTGGCCTTGGGCCTGGTCATGATCGGGGTGCACTGGGCCCAAGGCGAGAAGGGGGGGACCTCAAACGGCCCCAGGAGCGCACCGAGGTCGAGCTCCCGCACCACATACTTGGTGATGAAGTTATTTTCTAATGCTGCAGTCCTGCAGCCTGTAACCATCAAGGTTACGAACCACTAACAAGTCAAGGCCTACTACAAGTACAGGGTGAATCTTTTATCTACGGTACGCCTAATTCACGAGGCGGAGAGACGACTGGATGTAGATGGTTATTTATTTATTTATTTATTTATTTGTTGCTGATTTAGGCATAGCCTACATGTCGTTGTGTCTGAGAGTTCTGGTTGGTCGCAGGACCACCCAGAAGCCCCTCCCAACCTCGCCAGGGATCAATTCCCCAAGTAGGTGGAATTCGAACACTCAACCCTTAAGGGTAAGGTGTGGGAGGGTGGGTGAATTTGATGAGTCGCTTGTTGGTCGAGTGCTGCGGCTGTTGTGATAATGTGGCTTTGGCACAGGGTCACTGGTCACGTGGTGATGGTGACACCATCTGTTATCAAGTTTGCTTAGTTCTGGAATTCCCGCTCGGGGCTCCACCATGGCAACCACCAGGTAGGACCAGAGTTCTTTCTGATGGCGGTAGCAGACAGTGGGGACAATAGGCTAGGTAGGTGTGATCGTGTGGTGGTTCTAGCTGTCGGTCGCCACCCGCGAATTACCCGTGTTAACGAATAAACATGTAAAATTTCGACAACAGATGTCCCTTGTAACTAAGGATTCCGTTGTGGCACCATCTGAGCTGCCAAACTAAATGCTGACTATTGGGGCTTGAAAATTGAGCTGCTCAGTGCGCCTCAACCTCCTGAACAGGGGTGGAGTTTAGATCCATAACAGCCCATCTAAATCACACTGTCGTTAAGGCGGGCGGATCGGGGTCGCACGCTGAATTATCCATGTTGCTGCCGCAACATGAATAATTGTGAAAAAGTAAAGTTGTTTTGGTGAGGAAGAGGTCAACACTCAATATAATCGATAGTTGGTTTGTTGTGTCCACATGACATTAAATCACACACCGTGGCCGAATCTGTAGCACTACGAGACATCGCACAAGCATCCGCCGACGCAGGTGATTTTGCGCCAATATGTCGGTGTATGTCGGTGTATGTCGATATGCATTACTCAAACGTTACGTGTTTGTCATGTATACGTTGATGTATGTCAATGTACATTGATGTAAGTTGATGTATGTCGATATATGGCGTAGTTCGTTAAGGGGTCATGAACAAAACTTTTGACGTTCAACAACATGTGGCTTTTACATCTGGCGTACGTTATGTATACATTAGGTATATGTCAGTGTACCTTAGATGTATGTTAGACAAACGTTGTTCACTATGTAGCACTACATTTATCTATGTCAGTCGGATGGCAAGCCAGTGGAAACATGCAGTTCATTTATTGACAATGTATTGACAACATATGGATCACGTACATCTAATGTACATCTGATGTACATTTTGCATTTCTCCACCATGTCTTGACATATGTAAGGTATAAGGCGCAGTTCTGGGGATCGAATTACGTATATAACATTCACCGGCGTTCTGCGATTGTTTTTCGCCGGGAGGCATGTTAGCCATATGTTGGCCATACGTTGGCCACATGCCGAAAGGTTTGATGCATCTCGACATTTGAAAGTGATTTTAGCTTTTGGGCCCACAGTTGTTCGATGCGTTATAATGTTACAGGGCCATAAGAGGATAGGTTTCCAGTGCAGAAGTTAGGGAGTTTTAATCCCAGCCGAGTCAAAACAATGACCTACAAAATTGATACTTGTAACTACCTAGCATGGCGCTCTACATTCTCAGGATAGGGCAAGGACTGGTTAGCTCGGCATTAGGATAGTGCGACTGAGTGGCAAAACTGGGTCACCATGCCGGTGGTCTGCTCTCCATGAGTGCTCACTGTCACAAATCGGCACCCATCCTGATATGACCTTAGATGTTGCCATGATGTAAGACCCCAACAAACAAACATAATACAAGCTGTGCAGAGGACAGTGGATTGCATTTGTCAGGAAGCTTACAGACCTAGCCATAGCACTTAAGTTACCTTTTGCTATTCTCGATGCCCATTTCTTGCTGTGGTTGATGTAGGGTCACGCCGTCGATCGTTGTATTTATGGTGAGGTTATGTGCTGTTGTCGCATTACTGACTTTACAGGCAAATGTGTACATGCCTGGCTGCTGCACAGTAAGTTCAGTGACTTCGACATCTCCACTGGTTACCGTCGGTTCAGGAAGATCTGTGAAGCAGAACATGGAGCAATCAATTTGTATAATATCTCTATTAGGTTAGATTAGGTTTAACATGTTTGTGGTGAGGAATTATAAATTTGTATAATATCCCTATTAGGTTAGGTTAGGTTCAACATGTTTGTGGTGAGAAATTATAAATTTGTATAATATCCCTATTATGTTAGGTTAGGTTCAACATGTTTTTGGTGAGAAATTATTAATTTATATATATACGCCTATTAGGTTAGGTTTAGCATGTTTGTTGTGAGAAATTATAAATGTGTATATATTTATTTTAGGTTAGGTTTAGCGTGTCTGTGGTGAGAAATTATAAATGTGTGTATATTTATTTTAGGTTAGGTTTAGCATGTCTGTGGTGAGAAATTAAAAATGTGCGTATATTTATCTTAGGTTAGGTTTAGCATGTCTGTGGTGAGAAATTATAAATGTGTGTATATTTATTTTAGGTTAGGTTTAGCATGTCTGTGGTGAGAAATTATAAATGTGTGTATATTTATTTTAGGTTAGCTTTAGCATGTCTGTGGTGAGAAATTATAAATGTGTATACTTATTTTAGGTTAGGTTTAGCATATCTGTGGTGAGAAATTATAAATGTGTGTTTATTTATTTTAGGTTAGGTTTAGCATGTCTGTGGTGAGAAATTATAAATGTGTGTAAATTTATTTTAGGTTAGGTTTAGCGTGTCTGTGGTGAGGAATTATAAATGTGTGTATATTTATTTTAGGTTAGGTTTAGCATGTCTGTGGTGAGAAATTATAAATGTGTGTATATTTATTTTAGGTTGGGTTTAGTTTAGTTTCACATGTTTATGAAGAGAAATGATAAATTTGTGTATATTACTATTATGGTAGGTTAGGTTCAACATGTTTGTGGTGAGAAATTATAAATGTATGTATATCCCTATTAGTTATGTGTACATTGTTTATGGTGAGAACTTATACATCTCTATATGAAATACTATGCTAGGTTAGGTTAGGTTAAGCATGGTTGTGGTGAGAACTTATGAATTTGCATACATGCATACCCCTACTATGCCAGGTTAGGTGTAACATATTTTTGGTGAGAAAACTGGGTTATCACAAACAGTTTTGCATTGAATACTACTAAATTATGTTATTAAAGACACAAATGGTCAAATATTATTATATATTATTAATACTAGTACTCTAGCTTAGTTTTTAAACATTGGAATATATTTTTTCAAGACGACTAATCTGCAAACAACTTTTTCTTGGTCTTATTTAAAAGCTGCTCCAAGCTTAGAGAAGAACTCAATGATATTCATAGTATGGCATACTCACATTTTATTGCGATGTCCACCTTCTTTGCCAAATTGGTGTTGTAGTTAACGATTTTGTAGGTGTACGGGCTGTAGCTGCAGGTCCGGACATACAACATCACACTTTGGTGAACAGTAGAAACATTCAGGTCTTTCAGATATCCTCTACTGCTGTTATTGAGGTAATATCGTCCGTATTCTATCGCTGTATTCTTCTTGTACACATATACTTCTTCACCATCCTTGTCATAACAAATGACATTTGTATTGTCATCTATTGGTTGGTTGAATTCAATTTCCAGTTGTACCCAACTGTTTGGTTGAGTCACGTTGGGTGTGGCAGTAGCTGTAGCAGTCAAATCAGCACCAGTCACGGCTCCTGTGGATGAACAACAAGAGTCAATGTGTTGATTACTGAGAAGGTAGATACAGTGAGATAAGCAATACACCATATATTATGATGCACCATGCACGCCATATTTCACATAATGAGACAAATAATGCATGCCTAGAATGCCTCACCGTACGTGCCATGTTAACACACGGTATGCTTGACTGATTTATTGATTGGTGGTTTGCTTTATGCCGTGTCGGCAGCATAGGCCATATTCACGGCGAGAATAGTTTAGACAAAATTCAAACCATTGCTTTTCCATGTAAAAGCATACAATCAATGTTGTGTCAATAGACACTCATGAATTGTAAAACTCAGAATCATATAGTTCCAGTTCCTGTTCCATGCAGGCTCTATTCTTGTAGTGAGCTAATTAATTAGCATATAGCATGGCGCACCATGCATGCCATATTCCATGGAGTGAGCTAATTAATTAGCATCTATCATGGCGCACCATGAATGCCATTTTGCATGGAGTGAGCTAATTAATTAGCATCTATCATACCGGACCATGCATGCCATATTGCATGGAGTGAGATAATTAATTAGCATCTATCATGGCGCACCATGCATGCCATATTGCATGGAGTGAGATAATTAATTAGCATCTATCATGGCGCACCATGCATGCCATATTGCATGGAGTGAGATAATTAATTAGCATCTATCATGGCGCGCCATGCATGCCATATTGCATGGAGTGAGATGATTAATTAGCATATATCATGCCGGACCATGCATGCCATATTGCATGGAGTGAGATAATTAATTAGCATATATCATGGCGCACCATGAATGCCATATTGCATGGAGTGAGATAATTAATTAGCATATATCATGCCAGACCATGCATGTCATATTGCATGGAGTGAGATAATTAATTAGCATCTATCATGTCGGACCCTGCATGCCATATTGCTTGGAGTGAGCTAAGTAATTAGCATCTATCATGGCGCACCATGCATGCCATATTGCATGGAGTGATATAATTAATTAGCATCTATCATGCCGGACCATGCATGCCATATTGCATGGAGTGAGATCATTAATTAGCATATATCATGCCAGACCATGAATGCCAGATTGCATGGAGTGAGCTAATTAATTAGCATCTATCATGGCGCACCATGCATGCCATATTGCATGGAGTGAGATAATTAATTAGCATCTATAGTGCCGGACCATGCATGCCATATTGCATGGAGTGAGATAATTAATTAGCATCTATCATGCCGGACCATGCATGCCAGATTGCATGGAGTGAGATAATTAATTAGCATCTATCATGCCGGACCATGCATGCCAGATTGCATGGAGTGAGCTAATTCATTAGCATCTATCATGGCGCACCATGAATGCCATATTGCATGGAGTGAGATAATTAATTAGCATCTATCATGGCGCACCATGCATGCCATATTGCATGGAGTGAGATACTTAATTAGCATCTATCGTGCCGGACCGTGCACAGGATGTTGGACATAATGAGCTAAGCAATAAACACATTCATGCCATATTGCATGTAGTGAGGTAATTAATTAACAGGTAGCATACCGCACCATTCCATAGCATATTGCACATAATGAGATAAATAGTTAACACATAGCAGGTTGCACTGTATATGCCATATTCCATGTACTGAGATGCTTAAGTAGCATCTAGCATGCCGCACCATGCATGCCATATTACATGTTGTGAGATAAGTAATTAACATACAGCATGCATATTTTGCTGCACATAATGAGCTACGTTATTAGTCATGCATGATATATTCCTGTAGTGAGATGATTAATTAGCATATGGCATGCTACACTAAGCATGCCATATTGCAGGTAGTGAGGTAATTACTTAACATAGCACGCCACACCATGCATAGCTAGGTAATTAGCACGTTGCATGCCACACCATACTATATTTCATGGTGTGAGATAAGTAATTACCATATATCATGCCACACTGTGCATAGCATGCTGCACATAATGAGCTAGGTAATTAACACAAAGCATGCCGCACCATGCATGCCATATTCATGCATACCACTCTGTCGTCCCATGTCCTGAATTAACATACACCATGCAGGAACCATTGCACATAGCGAGGTACCTAATTGTCAACTTAGCATGCCACCCCATGCATGCCACGTTGCACATAGTGAGGTAAGTAATTGTCACATAGCATGCCACCCCATGCATGCCATGTTGCACATAGTGAGGTAAGTAATTGTCACATAGCATGCCAACCCATGCATGCCATTGTAAAATTTCCCGATATTTAGGATATTGGTTAGGGTGTGAACTATTCTATAATAAATTACAAATGGTCTATATAATGATATATACATATGGGATTGTGTGGTGTTGGTGAGCCATTATTGAGTTAGTATGGAGATTGTGTGTTTAAATAGATAGAGTAAGAGGGTCACTTCTTCAATGTGAGAGAGTCTTTGGAGCTCTCCTCAAATACCCCCTCCCCCCAAGTGTTATTCATGGATCACTGCACACCCAGACACAACAGGGCACTGCAGAGCTAAACACCATGTCTTAGTTACAAGGTTCTGGACCATCCTTGGTTGATATAAGAATGCCTGTTAGTGTTACTGATTGGAGGTTTTGATCATGTGTGTACCACCATCTTGATTCCTGAAGCTATATATATAATAAATGAAGAAGTCTAGCTCTCCTACCTTTCACTCTATATCTGCTTTCCTTCCTTGCCTGTAGTGATTTCCTCTTAGCCTACCTACACAACTAAAGCTGCCAGCCGACGACTGCCATGCCATGTTGCACATAGTCAGATAACTAATTGTCACATAGCATGCCACCCCACGCATGCCATGTTGCACATAGTGAGGTAAGTAATTGTTACATAGCATGCCACCCCATGCATGCCATGTTGCATATAGCGAGGTAAGTAATTGTCACATAGCATGCCACCCAATGCATGCCATGTTTCACATAGTGAGATAGGTAATTGTTACATAGCATGCCACCCCATGGAAGCCATGTTGCAGATAGTGAGGTAAGTAATTGTCACATAGCATGCCACCCCATGCCTGCCATGTTACACGAAAATGAGCTTGGTTATTAACATCTAGATTTGTCAAGTTTCTTATTACTATCTTTATTGGAGAAAGGGTTGTAGCTTATCATTATTGTCATTAGTTCTACACCTGTTATAATATGGTGTTAACTATATCCATCTTACCCCAATCTGCAGTCGGGATGTCGTTAAGATGATGTGTGTATATGGGTCGTTTCATGGTAAATGCGGCCAATGTATTTTCCAGTATGTAATGGTCAAAACCAATTATTGAAAGAGCATAAGAGTTATTTTCTTTATAGAACTGGTATTCTGACACTTCGGAGGGATAGATATGAACAAATTATGGCCTAATATGATCATTCCAAAAATATGGTGTTTTAAAGGCATGAATTTGTGATATGGAGAATGTGGTCTTTTTTCCAGCCTACTAGACCTTTATTTTGCATAGAATATTACCTGTTAGTCTATAAACTAATAAAAGGACACTCTGACTTGAAATAAATGTCCATCTTGCCTGCATATCTTTGTATCTTTTTCTAATATTCCATGATGATTAAACTGGTTCTGGACGTAACTGTGGTGACCCCTGCTTGTTCCTAGCTTGTTATTTCAGAGAATATGCTATTCTGGGAATACCAGAGCTTCAGTCAGAAAACACATGCTACTGTTGCATGTGAAAGCCTATTTTTTACTACCATAACTAATAATAGCATTTTTCTCCAAGGCTGTATGAAAATAATTGAAGTTGAAGTCCCCCATCTTTTTTGGTGTCCCCTTCAATTGTGTTACGTCCATAACCCAAAATTGGGAAGACTATATATAACTTCCCTATAAATATTTATTTCATGGTGCAGTTGTATAGTTAGGGTTTCATAATTGTTTAATGCATTAAATATTCTAAAATAATTGTTGTTATTTATGAATCATATGTTACATTAAGTATGTTGGCATAGGCTAACATCGATGATTTGCTCATGAGACAAGGGCTATTTTTGTCTTTCTTCGTTAACCTCCTTGCAGCTAGATCGTCACTCTGCCACCTGCACTCAGTCGCGCAACATCGATCACCCCTCCCGCACCCACAGGACACGTGACAAACTGATACTACAATCAACCACGATATCAGAACTTGCCTGAACTCGATAACCGACATTGGGTCCTGTAACCCACAAGCATTAAGATAACTGCTGCCTTTCCATAGGTCCTGACTTACTTTCATTTAATAGATATACCTTAAATGTTTTAATTGCCTTGTCTCTTTGTCCGAGTGGAGTGAATTCACCTTTGAGGTGGGCTAGTCAATTAATTATTATTATTCTGAAAAGATGGTAACCTAATCTATCTTTTCCTTCACATTACTAGTGTACGTACATACAAAAGTTGGGATTCAGCGAAAAGAATAGGGAAGTACACAATATTCATTTTTTACCCTAATGTCACACTTTGGCCCCATTTCCCATGAAATGACCCATGTATATATGCTGTATGCAAATTATATGAGTATAATAACATGGAATTCCATACTCACTCCTCACACCCACCCACCAGTACTCGGGTGATGGAGCCTCGGGCCAGTCATTTATTGCTCCAACCTACTCAACCTTAGCTCCGACGGTGGCGCCACTGCTTGCCTTGCTCATTAACCTGATTCACTTACTGCCAAATATGTTACTATATATATACATGTAGGCGAAGGAAGGCAACAAGAGACAAAGTATGGGCGATATCATTTATTATTAATCAATGTAACAGTAACAAGTTACAAGGGTAATAATAGTAACAGTGAATATACATAGAAGATATCAATAGTTGACAATAGGCAATATCAACAAATAGGGAATCTGTAGTAGAATCAGTATAATTAGGATATCTGGCTGGGCAACTGCCAAGGGCGAACGCCCAAACCCAGCCAAAAATGGAGAAAGGAAGAGAAAGAAAAAAAAACCCTGAAAATTAGCGAAAAATAAAGAATGTAAGAAAAGAAAGAGTTAAAGAACAATTTTGTCAATGGCGTTTGAAACTCATGTCATTCAAGATGCATTCAGATATGGGTTGAGAAATATATTTATAAACACAATCAGAACGCCAGTCACCACAGGTTTTGAGCTCTTCCAAGGAAGCCCCCTGCATGTCTAAAAATGTAGGGCCACCCGACGCAGGGAATGGCATGAGAAATTATTCAGATCCAAGCCAACGGCTTTAGTAAAGATTTTAATCATAGATTGTAATTTTGTGTATGGAAGGGGCATGAAGCCCCCTATGGGCGAAGGAACCTGAAATGCTGGGAAGCTTTCCGGCAAGGGGGATTCAGCAAAGTGCTTTTTTGTCCAGAAAACTGCACATAAATCAGGATTTTTTAAGTTTGAAATCGGGATTAGCAATTTGCGATCAGAAAATTAGATGGTCTTCGATTTCCGGATGGATATCATCATTCCCCATGGGAAAAATGAGAAATCTGAACGCAGAAGAACGGAATTAGAATCTTTTAGTTGGCATTTCCGAAGAAGGCCTCTGAAGCCAGTTAGGATGGCAGCTCTGGTTGCTGTATGGCCTATTGAGTCAGAGACGTAAGAAAAAATTAGTAATAAGTGTTTCGGCAGCAGAGGGGCAGCCGATTTAACATACTGCCCTAGAATACGTTTAGGACTGCCTAAGGTGGTTTTAATAGTGTGGTTCGAGTAATCAATGGGAGTAACACCTTCAGAACGAAGACAACAATTTAGGGCAGACAAATAATTAGTTATAAAGCTGCACTGCAATTAATGGGATAGTCAAGCAATATAAATAGCTACCTGCATAGGGCGCATGGAACAGGGGCAAGTAACCCATGGAATTTGTCAATAAACTTAAAGAATTTACGAATTTGCATAGACTGTGTGGTGATGCTCTTTGGGGCGTAATAATGCGAAGCAATTTTTTTCGCTCCAGTATCAAGATCAACAAGACATAACAGTAAAGGGCTGACATTTTAGGAACAATTAATGAAATGAGTGCGAACAGCAAAGTAATGAGTCATGGTCAGCAATTGCGATTTTACCACGAAATGTTATATCAGTACATCTGCTTAATCCATCACAAATTGTATTATAATTAGTTTTGATGCGCGAAAAGGAGGAAAACAAGGCAGGGGTGGAGAAAGAGGCGTTTATTGTGCGCCTCAGGAATACAGAGGAACAGGTTAAATACAAGGGTAACAAGAGGTAAAGGCTCATGAGGAGCAATGCAAGAAATGACATGGATATAAAGGGGCTCATAAGGAGCAAGGCAATAAACATGAGGATAACAGGGCTCAGAAGGAGCAAGGCAAGAGAGTCAGTGTGTGGGCTCAGATGGAGCAAGAGTTCGTGGTGAAGGTCAGGTTTGTCAGTGAGGGGGAGCCGAGGAGCCCTCCACCTAAAGGAAGAATGAGAGAGAGAAAGAGAGATGGGTGCGTGGGTGGAGAAAAAGAGGTGAGATCTGGAAGGCGGCAGGAGGGCGAGTGCCTGAGGGAGGCCGGAGGCGGCCTTATAAGGGAAAGGAGGAGGGCGACAGCAGGTGAGGTGTGAATGCTGCCGGCCCGGGGGAGGGGGGGGGGAAGGTGGCGAGCAGCGGGCGTCGGGTGAGGCGCGAATGCTGCGCGGCAGAGGGCGGGGGAGGGGGCGAGTCGCGGCGGCTTCGGGCGAGGTGTCAAGCTGCGCGACAGCCGGGGCGGGGGAGGGTCTCCTCCTTTCCTCGCATCAAACGTAATGCTACGCATTACGACCGATGCGCGAAAAGGAGGAAAGCAAGACAGGGGTGGAGAAAGAGGCGTTTATTGAGCGCCTCAGGAGGTACAGAGGAGGTTTAAGTACAATGGTAGAACAGGTACAGGGCTCATGAGGAGCAAATGCAATATGACATGTAAACAGGGGTTCATAAGGAGCAATGCAAACAATGAGGATAAGGGGCTCTTAAGGAGCTGGTAAGAGAGTCAAATGTGGGACTCAGAAGGAGCAAGAGTTCGTGGTGACGGTCATGCTGTGTGAGGGGGCGCCGAGGAGCCCTCCACCAAAACGGCGGAGAGGGCTCGCGGCGCGCCCGAGGGGGCGAGGCGGGGCATGTAGGCGTGGACCGCCTCGGAGGTCCAGGTGCCTTGGGCCATAATCTCGGGGAGGGGAACCCCGGCGCGTTGGCAGGCCTGGGCGGCCCCTCGACGGAGGCTATGGAGGGTGTAGGCCTCGGGCGTCGGCACTCCGAGGGCTCGCAGGGCCCCTCGCAGCAGCGCGGTGAGGGACCTCGGGTCGAGGGGGCGGCCGGAGGGCATTATGAAGGCGGGAGCATCTGGGGCGGCGGGGCAGAGGGCGACGGCAGCGGCCCAGGCTGACATGGGGCACAGGGAGGATCCGGGGATGGCGGGGACGAAGAGGGCGACTGCGCCCGAGGGGCTGGAAATCGTCTTGGAGGAGCGGATCAGGAGGCGGAGTCCTCCGGGCGCGGGGCGAACGTCATCGCGGGTGAGGGTGTGGGGGCCGCCCCACCCCTCGGGGCTCGGGGCCAGCAGGTTGGACTGCCGGAGCATCCCGAAGTACCCGAGGAGGAGCGCGGCCCGAGGGACGAGCGAGGCGACACCCGCTCGCTCGAGGTGGGTGACGACCATGGTGAGATGCTGCGGGAGGAGAGGAGGCGCTTGCCGGGGCACGTGGGTGGAGGACCGCTCCCCGCCTCGGCAGACGTCCTTGGAGAGGCGGGCGTCAAAGCCCGAGGTGAGGCCCCCGGCGCCCTCGACCCACGACCGGGCCCCCGAGAGGGTGTTCTTGACGGAGGCGGGGGCGAGGCCGCGGAGGTAGAGGGCGGCGGTGAAGGCGGATACGTCGAACGCCGAGGGCGCGAGGGGGTCCACGCCTCGGGCAACCGCGTAGGTGACGTAGTCCTCGGCCTAGCGACGTCGATTCCTCCAGGTTGCCGGGGCGAGGGCGGCGACTCTGAAGCGGGCAACGGCGGCAACCTCGGCAGGGGGGAAACCTAGAGGCCGGGGAAGAAGGGGAAAAGGTCATGAGACACCTCGACTGGGAGGAGCCCGAGGCGAGCCACCTCGCCGCGGGCCGTCTCGGCCCAGGGCCCGGGAAGGTGGGCGCGGCTGAGGGCATCGGCGAGGAGGAGGTCCGCCCCGGGCTTGTGGACGATGTGGAGCTGGAAAGAGCCGGTGGCCGCCATGAGCCAGAGCTCCCGAGCGCACGTCCTGAGGGTAGGGTCTCGGGCGCGGCCCGACTCGAGCGCGACAGCGGAGGCCATGTTGTCAGTGTTGATTGTGACCGTCGCCCCTGCGACGTCGTCCGGGAGGAGGGCGCGCAGGGTGACGACAAGGTTAACCGCCTCGAGCTCGTGGATTGTCGGGTACCGCGTCCGGAACTCCTCCGAGTACCCTCGGGCGTAGAAGTGGGAGGATGAGAAGGCTCCTCCGCCGGTGAGGCAGGAGTCGCACTCAAGCACCAGCCGGCGACCCTCGGGGGCCCTGAGGAGGCAGAGGCCGTTCGTTATCCGCCCGTAGGCGGCGAACCACCTCAGGTCCCGGAGGGCGTCGTCCGCGAGGGTGAGAGTGGAGGCCCCGAGGCAGCCGCGCAGCGCCCCGAGGAGCCGAGCCATGAACTTGCGGCCCGGGAGCACGCAGCTGCTGACATGGTTCAGGCGGCCGAGCAGGCTCTGTAGCTCTTGTTTCCAGAGGGTGGGGCGGGCGATGCGGTCGTCGCAGTCATCCACGAGGGCTTGGATCTTGTCGGGGGCCCCACGGATGGTCATCGCCTCGCTGTCGAGGGCAAAGCCGAGCCAGGTCAGGCGGACAGCGGGGGGATGGCACTTTCCGGGTGCTACGTCGAGGCCGAGGGCTGCGGTGAGGGCGAGGAAGGCGTCGAAGGCCTGGCACGCCCTCAGGTAGGACCCCTCGCACCCGATGAAGTCGTCGACGTAGACGAGGGCATGGAAACCCTCGCGCCTAATGATCCAAGCCACCGCGGAGGTGACGCGGACGCAGGCCGCGCCCGAGGAGCGGCAGCCGAAGGGGAGGGCGAGGTCTACGTAGGTTCGACCCTCTAAACATATCCCGAAGAGGGGGCAGGAGAAGGGGTCGGCACGGAGCTGGCGGTAGGCCCGGGAGATGTCCGCCGACCAGACGTAGGCCCCTGCGCCTTGGGTGATGAGGCGGCGGCCCACGTCGGCGACGGAGGGGAGGGTGTAGGCGTGGGGCTCCCCGAGGTACTCGCGTCGGGGGATGCCCGAGTTCACGCTGGCACCTCGGGGATAGGAGAGGTCGACGATGACCCGCCTTTTTTCCGAGTCGGCCTTGGGGCGGGTCATCATGGGAGAGACCTGCGTCCAGGGAGAGAAGGGGGGGACAGAGAAAGGGCCGATGAGGGCGCCGAGGGCAAGCTCCATGTCGACGAAGGCCTGGATGTGTTTCAGGAAGTCGGGGGGCTCACGGTGGTTGGAGTAGGAAGGGCGGGGGAGGGTTGAGGCGGAGTAATTCGCGGGGAACCCGAACTCCAGGAAGTCTAGGACGGCGGGGTCGGGGTAGTCCTGGAGGCGTGAGCGCCAGGCAGGGATGTGGAGGCCTGAGGGGAGGGGGATGCGGGCGGCCAAAAAATTAGGGAGGCCCGCTTCCCGGAGGGTGGTGTAGGTGTGGCGGAAAATGGGGTAGCGATCCCACGCCTCGCCGGAGATGTGGGGCCAGGAGGCGATGATGGTAGGGCGGTAGTGGGAGGGGGTGGGACCGCAGGAGGGGGCGGCAGGGAGGGTAGCTTGGAGGTCGGGGTCGATAACGTCGACGGTGGGCTCGTCGAGGGTGGGGGGGGTGGGGGGTTGGTGGGGCGGGGAGGGGGAGGAGGTGCGGCGGGGGCGGGTGAGGGGGGCAGCAAAATCCTGCGGGGTGGGGGGGGGGGTCAGGGGCGGGCGGGGGGTCGGGGGTATCGGGGAGGTCGGGAGGGCGGTCGTCAGGGGGGCAGAGGAAGGCGGTATCGCCGGGGTCGAGGTGACCTTCTGAGTCGAGGGTGATGGTGAAGGGTTGGTGGTCGGCGATGAGAGCCTTACAGGCGGGGCGTTGAGCCCCGGAACAGAGGGTGGTGCCGAGGCGGCGGTCAGGCCGCGCCTCGGGGGAGCCGCTGGTGCTCCGGCGAGTCATGTCAGGGGGGCTGCTAGGGGTGCACTGGGCGGTTATTAGGGGGACCTTGGGCCGACTGGGAGCCTTCGGGTCGAGAGTGGTGGACGGGGCGGCTTGGTCGAGACAAGTGGGCCGGTCGGGGGCCTCCGGGCCGGGCGGGAGGTGCCGGCTCACTGAAAATCCGGTGAGGCGGAAGCTGTGGGCCGGTCCCGTGCGCGCTTCGTCAGGCAATCAGCCTCACTGTGCATAGTCAGCACCTTGCGGACATTCGCACAGTAGGCGCACGTGTGGCGGTGCTTTGCGGCACCTTGGCCGTGGGCCTCCCCCGGGGTGGCCTGGGTGCAGGAGGAGGGGTCCCGGTTCCATGGGTAGCAGGGGGCTCCATGGGTCTCCTTGTTGTAGGTTACCCGGGTGTCGGTCTGGGGGCGGGGCTGGGGCCGGGCTCTTGGGTGGTCGAGAGGGCGGGGTGCGGTGGTGGTTGTCTGCTGGGGTGGCATTGCTATGCATTCGACCCTAAGGAGGTTCAGGGCCACTGGGTCGTGCCACCCGTGGGGGAGTCGGCCGTCCGCGATCCAAGTAAACACCGTCTCGGAATAATGGCGGACGGTCGCCCACGGGTAGACGAGGTGATCCTGGAGGACAGTGAGGATGTGGTGGTGTAGTCCGGGGGCGGAGTGGGCGGGGAAGTCGGGGTGGTTGATGAGGGTCAGAAGGGCGAGGTTATATTCGTCCTTCGTCGCTTCCCCCCTCTTCACCAACTTCCTCTCCGCCCCTCTCTGCACAAGGTCGGAGGGGAACACATAGTCGGTTGGAGTACCTTGCCGCCTCACGGAGTGGCGCGCCTCGGCGGAGGCCAGGATTTCCCGGACGGCGTCGGCTGCGGATACCGGGGTGTGCTGTGCCGGCTCCTGGGGGTAGGCCGGGGATGTCGGCAGAGCTGCATGGCCGCCGATGTGCTGGTAACGCTCGTACTGTGGGTGGGCGGCTCCTGGCAGGGCTGCAGGCGGCGGCGGCGGCCTGGGACCCACCGGGGCGCGCGCCCGAGGTGCGGGGGCCGGGGCGGCCCGGTGTCTGGGCGCGGGGGAGGGCGCCTCGGGGATGGGCTGCGCCTCCCCGGTCTGGATGTCGTCGATCCTTGCGTGGAGGTCCGCGGTCGACTGGCGTTGTTCCAGCCGGATGCGCTGCAGTTCCTCCAGGATGGCGTCGATGCCCGAGGCGCGGCGCGAGGTGCCCGGCGAGGAGGGAGTCACCGGGGCGGATGGGGGTGACTCGTCCCGCCTCGGGGTGGTAGCCGGTCCCGGGGTGCCATGGGCGGCTGCCCGGGGGCCCTTCCGTCCTTTTCCCTTCCCTTGTGGCATGGTGTATAGGTCCGAGGTGAGCCAAAGTAGAAAAAGAGGTGAGATCTGGAAGGCGGCAGGAGGGCGAGTGCCTGAGGGAGGCCGGAGGCGGCCTTATAAGGGAAAGGAGGAGGGCGACAGCAGGTGAGGTGTGAAAGCTGCCGGCCCGGGGGAGGGTGGGGGGGAAAGGTGGCGAGCAGCGGGCGTCGGGTGAGGCGCGAATGCTGCGCGGCAGAGGGCGGGGGAGGGAGCGAGTCGCGGCGGCGTCGGGCGAGGTGTCAAGCTGTGCGACAGCCCGGGGCAGGGGAGGGTCTCCTCCTTTCCTCGCATCAAACGTAATGCTACGCATTACGACCAATGTGGACTGAAGAAATATTTAAATTGTATTTAATGGAGTTTTTTCAGCCAGTTTATTATAATAGGGTCGGCAGACTTCCCATTATTTAAAGCTGCACGCACAGTTGTGCTGTCAGTTACAAAGGTAATATTCTTATTGAACCATAACTCGCACCAGGGACGATATGCATGGAGCAGTGTTAGTGGTGCGTGGTGTTAACTGTCTAACACAGGGTAGCTATCACCGGTTATCAGTGGTGACGCGAAGTATGTCAAGCCATATGCATGGTGGCCTAAACAGTGTGTGTTAGCTATATGTGAATTAATTGATTCATTATGGAAATTTCTCTGAGCCTGTTGCCGGCGAGCACCTGGTTGGGCCTAATATATTGCCTTCTCTACCCACCGGGAACCAGCACGCTGGTTACTGAGGCGGCGGCGGCAGGGGTTGCTTGCATTCGTCGATTCGACAATATTAATATCACCACCAATGCGGCAGCAATGTTAATATCGCTTCGTTTTTAGCGTTAATCTGATGAAATTTCACTTATTTCTTATTTAATTCTGTTAAATATGATAGCATTGAATAGATTTGGGCTTAATATATTGCCGTCGATGCGGCGGCGACAGTATGGATAGCGACGTCGATTTGTTTACTTTACATTCGTCGATTCAACAAGATTAATATCGCCGCCAATGCGGCGGCAGCGTTAATATCCCTTCCTTTTTAGGGTTAATTTGATGAAATTTCAGTTATTGCGTATTTAATTCTGTTAAATATGATAGCATTGAATAGTTTGGTCTCCATGCTGACACTAACCTAACACTAACACCGCTGTAAACCTGCTAGGGGGTAGGTTTACATTCTTCGACTTTAAATGTGCGGTGTTAGGCCTAACACTGCTCCATGCATAACAACTTTTCGGCGCTAAACCAGAAATCACTCCCTAACCGCGGTTTGCCTCGCTAACACTGCTAACTAGCCTGCATTCCTCAAGCCCAATGGTATGCCCCTCTCAGCAGTAACTCTCACCGCACGCTCCACAGCACCACTAGTTGGCTCTTGTGGACGTGGCTGCCTGGTAGTGGTGGCATGCGCACAGCTAGCAGTAGCAGGGGTCACTGAGCTCGGGGACACAGATGGTAAAGGTGTCGGCTTGTGAGTTTACTCTTTTTGAGGGGCAGACTCAGATGTGAAGGGCAGTCCCGATGTCATCCATGTGATAGCCCTGGATGGTGTGGCCCGGATCGTAACTGCGGCCGGTGATCAGCAGGTTTCCTTGATGGAGTAGGCTGAAGAAACCCATTAGAGTAGCGGCGATCAGGATTAGTGTGTGGGGTCCGGCTGACCAGAAGAATTGTGGAACATGGTCGAGGAGTTTGATGGTGAGTGGTGGAGCTTGTCGGGGGACATGTTGGGATGGCCAGGCCACACCCCTCTTGACGACGGACACTGGGTAGGTATCGAAGGCTCCTGGCGACCCGCCATCAGACGAACCCATGTCAGGGCACCGCTGACGTACTTGTAGACTGCCGATGGGGACCTGAGTTCAGCCTCGAGGGAGGCGATGAAGGACATCACTTGGTACTGTGAGGGCCGTCATGGGTCATATCCTGCTGCGTGGGCACGAGTGAGGTATCTTGCCACCTGGTGGGATTAGTTGCGCCACGTGCCGGGACCCAGGCCCATGTCAAAGAGGGCGATGATCCGGTCATAGTCGTCATCGGCGGGACCTGGGAAGAGAGAGGCAAGTTGAGGCGATCTTCCCAGGTTACAAGGCAATATTGATGCGATCAGTGCTATGTCTAACTCTGATACGCTGAAGGCCCAGTTGTGCATAGATGTCAGAAGCTGGGGTCCTTGCAGCAGCATCACAGGGCTTCGGCTAGGACCAGGTCCTTGCTGGGCTTATGAACAACCTCTATGCTGCTGGAGTTGATGCCGGCGTATCACCAAATCTCCCGTGAGCATGCGCACAGGACCAGATCTCTGCCGGCACCTGTGAAGAGTAAGCTTTGTGAGACTTGGTTGTCAGAATTGACACGGATGATGAATTGACACGGATGACATCTGAGTGGCGGCGGCCCACCGTCTCACGCGTGTTGGTACAGCCATCAGGGTTACTGGCATCCACCCATGTGGGGCAGCGGCGATAGCAGGACCGACCACCAGGACGATGGCGACCATGTTTGTAAAACTGTTATGTGTGGTGACATGAGACAGAATACATGAAACAGTAGAATCAGTGTTTGTAATTTGGACATTGTTAAGTTTACCGTGCTAATCCGGGTATTTGGGGGTGTTTGTCTGTGATTTAACGGCTCTGTCCGACCCGTTTAACGAAAATCCTGCTGGTTGTTATCTCCTCCCATGTTGTTTGATTTTTTCTTCTGTTGACGTTTTTTATTATTACAGTCTGTTTCTTTATGTGGGTTGGCCCTACGATACTTGTTCATGCACCAGACACAGACATGTGCGCAGCGCTCCGATCCCATTCCATGTGAAGATGCGAATCCGCAGTCCTCACTTCACCTCTGACATGGCCGTCCGTCAGTGTCATGGTTGAACTTGGGGCGCCTGTAAGGTTGATAGTTACTACTCGTGGAAGCATCCTGCCGCGCATAGCCCTCCATGCTGTCATGGTATTTTTGAGTGCCTGCATCCCGCTGTATGTCCTTCCATCCTTTGGGGAGCCTCCTGTTGTCAATCATACCGAACACGCACTTGGACCAGGTTAAACAAGTGTCCCAGTCCCAGTCAGCCACCATGTTAACTATGTGCTCGGCATGCTTGCTCATGGGGGCTGTCCACGATTGTGGGACAGCCGGGTCATCGGCCATGCTATAGAGGACGGACAGGTACTCATGCCAGGTGCTTTCACACCGGCACCTCCTTCCCCATATGATCAGCACGTATCACATAATAGTGCGGAAAAGTGGTTTCCTACCTCGTGACTTTTTGTGGCCATTTCGTCGATCACCTCCCGGTGCTGGGAGTCATACTCCAATGATGATGAGTTGCGTGGCGGTGTGCTCCTCTTGATGCGGTGCCATTCCTTCTCATCAGGTGGTGGCTGGATCGGTGTTTCCTACACTTTTCGACTTGACGTTTTGCGGGCAGACAGTCAGATGATGATGTTGACCGCATGGAGCTCGATCTCCTGTGGTTGCAGGTGCTGCTGCGGCGATCAGATCGGCTGGGTGTAATAGACACCACCGATCAGGGGCTGGGTGAGCATTTCCATTTTTGCTTGGCAGCCTCCATGGCATCCATTCTCACAAGAATAGTTTTATTGACTTCCGCCTGCTGGGCTAGTGTGTCGGCCAGTGACTGTAGGAGCAGTGTAAGTTGGCATTCCAGTGCATCGGCATCGCGTGTGGCTGTGGCGGCTGCAGCCCGTCTCTGCTGGTTGCATGCTGGGGTAGTCGCTGGGGCTGGTGCGACGGTTGAGCGCGGGCTTCAACGCGGTCACATGGCGGCTGCTGCTGGGGTGGCCTCCCACTTGGGGAAGGGTGCGGTACTGACGTTGAGTGGTGTGTGACATCATGGAGAACAAGCCGGAAGGCTGAAGAAGCAAAGAAATATGGATGGTGGTCGGTGCTCAGCGTTGTGTGGTGAAGTGGCTCGTGGCAGCCATGGCATGGGGAGGCTGGCGTGATGTCACAGCTTCTCGTTGACGTGAGATTTGGGGGTCGCCCAGGGCCCAGCAAGGGGGAGAGGCAGGGTGAGGTTTGGGAGTCGAACCCAGGGGCACCACCATAGCCCTTTGCTACACGCAAATTACCCATGTTGTCAACCAACACGCACAATGCATGTATCTAGTTGTAGAATGGCTAAAGCTCGAATGTGTGGCTAAGTGTAGTGCAGGCTATAGTGAAATCAATACAGACAAAGACAAAGGAAGAGGATAAAGTGTAAAAGAAGAGAGAGAGTCAAGCCCTCTGGTTTATTATTTATATGGTACATATCTTCATTGTAGAGTATCACCCCACCCCTTTCCCCCAATGGGAAACAAGCATTCTTGGCCCTACCAATGGGGATCCAGCATTCCTGGTCCCCATGGCTATTGGTGGTCTGCCCACCACCACCAACCTGTGTGGCCCCCCTGGCCACCACCAACCTTGACCCTGAGTGTGCTGATCCTACCCAGCAGAGGGGGAGGGGGTAGACCCTGAGTGCTCTTACACACAGCCCTGACATCACCACTATTTCTATTTACATCCCACTCAGTCACCACCAGCACTTACAGATATATAGATGTAAAGTCCATGGCTCGAATCTGTGGTTGTGTATGCAGGCTATAGTGAAATCAATACAGGCAAAAAGAGAAAGGAAGAGTATAAATAGTGAAAGAAGACCCAATCCCTCAGGTTTATTATTGATATGGTACATGGATCCAGTATGGCATATCACCGGACCACATTCTCCCAATGAGAATCAAGCATTTCCAGTCCCCATGGTTACAGTGATCTGCCCACCACCACCACGCGGTGTGGCTCCCTTGGCCACCACCTGCCCTGAGATGAGTGTGTGGTGATCCATGACTAGCGAAGGGGGAGGGGTAGTGGGTAGAGCTCCAAGTGCCCCTTCCACACTATCTGACTAACACACAATGACTATTTACCAATGAATCAAGCACCACCAGCAACTACATAAACATATATGCACCTGGCCCTATATACCTGTTTCACAAATAGAACATTTGCATTCCCCCACCAGTGCATCATTATCGGAATATTTTCCAGTCACATACACCTGATCAGTAATAAAACATTTGCATTCCCCCCGATGCCGTAAATCAGAATATTTTACATAGTGATTAATATATATGTATGTGAATAAAAGCTGGCATTCACTCTTCTTCTGGCTCATGCTGAACTTTTTTGGTAAAGTATTTATTCATCTGAATATGACATTTGTCAGCGCCGGAGCACTGGTCTTCCAGCCATCTTACTATTGGAATTGACATTCTAAATAATCGAAGTTTGGTCAGTGCTGTATTAGTCACAGCACCGATCATGTAGAATTAAGGGAGTGGCTCCTGCTGTATAATGTACAGCACCAGTCACTGCGGTTCATGCAAAAATTGGGAGCAGCACCGAGTAGAATATGTCTACTCGGGGCAACTCAAACAATCGTTACGGGTTACATTTTTTCTCTTATAAAACAAGCTAAGTTTATAGTTGACAAGACATTTTGTCTGTCTTATGTAATGTTCAATGTGTTTAAACAGATTGATAGTTGTGTAGGATGTTCAGTGTGTTGATGGCTTTTTCATGATGGTTAAGGGTGGTGGCAGGGGAGGGGGCCCATTGGGGTGGGTGGCAGGGGGAAAAAACCCACAGGAGAGCAAGCGAGGATGCGGGGGGGGGGGGCAGGAGCTCAGGGCTTTGCTAGTAATTACTGCAGTGGTCGTTCAAGGGCCTGAATAACCAGGTGGGCTCTATATGCATTTTTGAAGGCAAGTATTGTTTCTGTTTCTCTGACTCTGATAGGGAGGTCATTCCACATGACACTACCTTTGTAGATTGGTGCTCCGATATATTTATTTGTTGAAGGGTGTGGTACATTGAGTAGAGTGGAGGCTCCTCTTCTTGTTATTCTATTTGTGCGGTCAATGAATTTTTCATCTTTTGCGCGTTTGTGCATTAGTGCCATCAGGTGTAGGTCCCTTCGCTCTGAGAGAGTATCCAATTTTGCTTCCTTGTGCAGTTCAGCCACACTGAGTATCTTGCCTTGGTAAAGTGTTCTCAGTGCTCGGTTCTGAATTCTTTGCAGTTTGATCTTTTGTTGTTTTGTTAAGAGTTCATATATGATGTCATTGTAATCTATAACAGGCAATATTGTTGTCTTGTACAGGAGCAGTGCAGTATTTTCACTTATGAATTTCTTTAATTTCCTAAAAGTTATCAATTTTAGTGCCAGTCTTTGATTCAGTCTTGCCAATTGTCGGTTCCCATTTAGAGTGGAGTCAAGAGTTGTGCCCAGGTATTTGTAGGAGTCCACTTCACGAAGTAAGGTTCCACCCATTTGTAGTTGGATTTGAGGGGCTCTTGTTTTTCTCATTTTCGTCCCCTAGATCACATACTCTGTCTTGGCACTATTTACTGTTAGCTTATTTTCATGGCACCATGTATTTACCTTATCTAGCGCCATGTCTGTCTGGGTGGCAGCTGCCACAATATCTCTATTATGTACTGTGAGTGCTGCGTCATCAGCAAATAATGTAAATGTTGCTCTTTCAGATACTAGTGATAGGTCATTAATGAAGATTAGGAATAGCAGGGGTCCTAGGGTGGAGCCCTGTGGTAACCCGGTCTTGACCCTATGGGTGGTGGACTCATTGTTGTTTAGTTTTGTGCACTGCATCCTGTTCTTGAGATAATTTGTGAAGAAATTATATGCTTTGTTGCCTAACCCAGCTCTTGCTACTTTCTGCATCAGGATCTCGTTGTCAATTGTATCAAATGCCTTCTTGAAATCAAGGAAGACAGTGATTGTTAGTTCACCTTTATCCATGTTGCCCAAAAGTTCATCCAGTTGTGATGCCAGAGCCCCTGTTGTGGATTTGATTTTCCTAAATCCATTTTGCTGGTAAGTCAGGTAGTTGGATGATTCAAGGAATGCTTTAACTTGATCATGTATAATCTGTTCAATAATTTTTCCTGGAAGTGGCAGGATTGAAATTGGTCGCAGTTCACTGCAGGATCTTGGGTTATTGGTCTTGGGGATTGGGGTGACTGTAGCTACCTTCCATGCATCGGGGAAGATGCCTGCTTTAATTATTAAGTTGTACATATGTGTGAATTCCCTAATTAATGTTGTTATCGCCATCTTTATCAGGGCAGTACTGATGTCTTTTATACCAGATGATTTATGGGATGATATTTGATTTGTTCTGTCTAGGATTTCACCACAAGATGTTTCCTGGAGATCATAGTTGTGGTTATTTAGTTTGGCTTGGTAACATTTTTGTTGGGCTGTTCCTCGGTTAAATTTACTGGCTAACCTTTCTCCTATCTCGATGAAGTAGTTATTGATTTCTTCTGTAAGTAGGTTATCAGGTATCACATTGCCAGATTCTTCATTGGATAGGCTACTAATTTTGCTCTGGTTTTCTGGTTCAATCTGTTTGAGTACATGCCAGCATTTTTTGGCATTGTTTCGGTGCTTGTATAGTTGGTCTTGGAGGAATCTTGCTTTGGCTTTTCTGACTTCATTTCTTGCTTTCCTGGTCATACATTTGGCTATGAACTCATCACCAGGGCCTTGTATTGTGTGTTGGGTCCTGGTGCTAGGCCTGCTCATGATTCAGGCCATATACATCATAGGGGAAGGTGAGGGGTTGGCAAGGGCATTAGGCCCTAACGGGGATCCACAAGCAGTATAGCCCTCCTGGCAATACAGCTGACAAGATGAATACTGAGTGGGGAAAGTCATAATATCGAATACCACCCAGCAGGAATGACTATTTCTATATATATATGATCTGATCATTGTTGGGGCTATCCTAGCAAACAAAGGATTTCATACACTGTATGATAATATAGTGCAACACCCCTGAAAATATAGCACAATTCTCATAGAGCGCCATGTTTAAAAAATGTGGGCTATATCACGGCAATAGCTAGCGATGTGGGGTAAGGTGTCAGTTGTCCCCACCCCCTAAAAAAAATGTGTTTAAGAAGAAGAACAACAACAGAGAAAACCCAGTATATAGTCTCCTGGAAATTTGCATTTCAGAGACTCTAGAGTTCAAAGTATTCTCAGGGGGGAGGAGGGAGAGCATATGCACCTCCACCCCCACCCCAGAGACCCCTAGTGCCTCGCATCTTTGGCACCCATTCCTTCCAAGAATGTATGTGCCACCCCAAGCAATAATTCCTAGCTACGGCTCTGTATTTTATCAGAAGGACCCTGTTAATAACTCAACTTACAGAACTTTGCCATGTGAACCCCCATGAGCTTCTTCAGCTAATCGCACACTAAAATGCTTACTATTTTGTGCAAATCATTGTTGTGTGCTGCATTAAATCCACACTAAATGTATTATGACATCTGGAAAAACTGGCCGGATAGTGTCGCGAAAGATCATACAAAAGAACAAAAAAAAAATCAGGAATAAAACAGCAAACTGACTGTCCTCGCTCCAATGCCTATGTGTGCCAGCCTGGCTTGTAGCGTCAGTAACTGACCTGGCACTCCACACCTCATGCACATCAACACCATTAAACAGTGTTAAACTCCAGATGGCACGCCCTATACATAATGAGACACCATTGCTTGATTTCACCCAGGAATGTTTCACTGAGAAAATATGGTAGAAATATGACACCTTCACCCTTTGGGTGAAGATTTAACACCGCCTTCATTAAATATATACATAAGTATATATTTAATGAAGGCGGTGTTAAATCTTCACCCTCACCCATCGATGGAAGATTTAACAGCGCCTTCATTAAATATATACATAAGTATATATTTAATGAAGGCGGTGTTAAATCTTCACCCTCACCCATCGATGGAAGATTTAACACCGCCTTCATTAAATATATACATAAGTATATATTTAATGAAGGCGGTGTTAAATCTTCACCCTCACCCATCGATGGAAGATTTAACAGCGCCTTCATTAAATATATACATATGTATATATACAGTAAAAAACCTCTGTAACCGACCACCTCCACAGATCGACCACTCCCCTACATCGATCACTTTATTTTGGTCCGAACAATACCATTGTAACCATATTCTAATTCCCTAAACGGACCACCTCCCTAAATGGACTGCTTAAAGTCGACCACCAGGTTGATCGATTTAGAGAAGATTTACTGTATATATATGTATATATATATATGGATATATAGTGAGTATATTCCTATACGTGTATAAATCCTCGGTTGGAGCTATTTTATTATTATTATTATATATCATTATACGCTCGGTTTTCATCCAGAGCGATATCAGCTAGGATTTTGCCCGAGCCTATGGGGCGATGGTGGCGCCGCCACCGGGGTAATCCTGGTACTTATTTCCAACTACTCTGATTCACGCTGCTCACTTGCAGGCCTGATGTCGACTCATGTTATGAATTACATCAGAGTCACACTTGGCTAAGTTAGGGTGGGCATAATTACGTGAGTCCTATGCTAAGCCGATGCTAAGATTACGCTAGGCTGATGCTGTGTGTTCTGGAGACTTGTTAGCCTTGCATTGGGCCTTTTTTTAAATGTTAGAACTCATTGACATGTGTTACAACTACGTTAGACTGATGTTTCGCCTAAGTCCACTCCATTGCACTGACATGCAACTACGCCCTGCAATGCCGAGAATTTTGAAGTATCTCAACATAAATAAGTGATTTCTATGTTCCCCACTCGCTGGCCTGTTACATCAAAGTGTGACAGGGGTATTACACCGATCGAACTCTGTATCTCCCTTGAAGCAGTAGTAAGTAAGCTAACACAATGATAGCCTCCTATGGTTAAGCAGGAGTCGGGACTACCATATATATGTATATATATGCATATATATGTAAACATATCTATGTATATGCATACATACACATATATATGATGTATATATATGTATATATATATATGTACATATATGTATATGGGTCGTTTCATGGTCAATGGGACCAAAGTGTCAAAATGAATATTGTGTATTTTCCTAATTCTTTCGCTGAGTAGTCATTCTTGTCCATATTTATACTGATCATGTGAAGGAAAAGATAGTAGAGGTTATCATTTTGTCAGAAAAACAAGAACTAATTGAGTAGCCAGCTCTAAGTGTGGCCTTATTAATCAACAAGTGTGGATTTATTAATAAAAATATTTATTTAAGAAAATATATTGCATGAAACAATTAGTTGTGATCCCCTAAGTGTAGAAATGCACTGTAAAGAAATCTGTATAGACTGGTTATATTCTTCCCAATTTTGAATTGTGAACGTGACAATAGAAGGGGACACCAACAATAATATGGAACTTCAACATCATTTACTTCCCATAAAGCTTTGTAGAAAATGTATATCACTAGCCACGGTACTAGAACATAGCCTTACACATGCAACAATAGCAACTGTTTTTTTACTGAAGCTTTGGTATTTCCGGGATAACATATTTCCTAATTGTACAAGCATGGGACACAACAGTTACGTCCAGAACCAGTTTAATCACCATGGAATATTAAATGGACAAAATATATATATGCATACAAAATTAATATTTATTTAAAGTAAAAGTCTTCTTTTATTATTTCATTGACTAACAGGTAATATCCTATTCAAAATAAAGGTCAGTAGAAAAATCCACATTATCCATGTAACAAATGCATGCCTATAACACACCATCATTTTGAAATGAACATGTTTGCTTTGTTTTACCATGTCACATCAAGGGTGCGAGAAAAGAACTACTAAAAAAACTGCAAACACTGCAGAACAGAGCCCTAAAAATCTGTCTAAGAGTAGACAAGCTGCACCCCACCTATGACATACACAAAAGAACCAAAGTGAAACTACTAGAAAATAGGAGAATAATTCATCTGAAAACATTAGCATATAGCTATAGTCAAAACATTAAACTTCTAACAAAACCACAAAGGGCTACTAGAGCAAATAATGCGCCACTACTAAAGCAGACCAGAAGCCAAATAAAAGCTCATGAGAGAAGCACGCTGGAAATGGCTGCCAAGGTATGGAATGCCCAAACGGTTAAGGAACGACAAATTCCTGACCTAAAAACTTACAAAAAATATCTTTGCAAAATAAGGCTAGGAAACCCCCACTAAGCTGCACTCCAAAGGGGCATGTGATATGTCACGGCCCACCAGCGGGACGCCCAATGGAAGGTAACCATGCCAAAAGTAGCCAGATAACACAAAACACAGCTACGTACAAGCCTATGACATGTAAATAGGAGTAGGCTAGTCTAGTAATAAGAGTAGAAAAAATAAATACATATATACCAAGAAAATCCAAAAAAACTAACATAGGCTATTAACCATACTAACCAATTATCTATCTGCTACTGAAATGCAGGCAAACAAATACCTTATCAGCAGCCACTGTGTGGTAAGATAACACCAACACTACAACTGGCCAGCATTGAAAACAAGCCTGGGTACCCGGGCTTATATGCTATGGACAGTATAAATACAGCCTCATAAAAAAAAAAAAAATAAATAAAAAAAAGCCTTAATTTGTTCACATCTATACCTCCCATGTCTACGAATACCAATTCTATAAAGAAAATATCTCCTCTGCTCTTTCCATAATTGTTTTTCACCATTACATACTGGAAAATAGATTGGCCCCATTTACCATGGAAAGACCCATATATATGTATATGATGTATATATGTATCTATATATGTATCTAGACACATATATATATATATATGTATGTATATATATGTATATATATATGTATAGATATATGTATAGATATATGTATATATATGTATATACAGAAAACCCTCTCCAAATCGATCGACCATGGGACCGACTTTAAGTGGTCCATTTAGGGAGGTGGTCGGTTTAGAGAGTTAGAATATCCTTAAAATGGTCTTGTTGGGACCCAATTAAGGTGATCGATATAGGGGAGTGGTCGATCTGTGAAGGGGTCGGTATAAAGAGGTTTTACTGTATATGTATGCATATGTATATGTATATATGTATCTATATATATATGTATGTATATGTATACAAGTATATATATGTATATATATCCATATATTTGTATATACATATATGTATACCCTGTCCTGATATGACCTTAGATGTTGCTAGGATGTAAAACAACAACAAACAAACAATATATATGAATATATACATGTATATATGTATATATATATGTATATACAGAGAGAGAAGATTGTATGGAATTTATCTCGACATCTATACGATTGTCCTTTAATCTTTTTGTTTTAAGGGGCAAAAAAGAATTTTTCCACTAGTTTGTACAGACGTATGATCACCTCCATTTTGTGCCACATACACATATAAGCAATATAAGCCGTTATGTCAGTATCATAAACAGTCATCACATTGACACAGTTTATATGTAGTTCTATGCTACATGGATGCCGTACTGCAGAGGAACAGCACCACTGTAGTTGTATATTTGCATGTCTTACAACCAGTTAAACCGAAACTTAGGTGTTTGCTCTGGACATTCATTCAATGTTTGTCATATTTGCTTTTATTGGTAGATGAATTTCATTTGTCTGGTTTTGGTCTGCTGTACCACTGGTCTTCTAGCCATGAGTGGTACAGTTATCTACGCAAAGTCATACGCGGTTTTTAAAGAATTATACAAATAGACATGATACAACAATAAGTAAACAAATATAAGGTACATCATGTTAGGATTCCACTTCTTTAGCAAGGTTGTGAATTCTTTTGTGAACCTTTTTTAAGAGTGAAATATGATTGTTTTTTACCATAAGGAGCTGGCATTAGAGACACAATAGGGCATAGATTGGCCAGAAGAGGACCTGTAAGTTAATCTGCAATTTAACCTTTTATTCATATATATAAATCATGAAGCAAGGGTTCAAACCCACAATCTCCTGCAGGAAAATCCATCGCGCTATCCAGCCTAGCGATTCGGCCACCGCATCCAGTGCTACTGATCCTACTCAAAATGCATGAACTGTGATAACTAAAGTGATGTAATAAATGAACCATCACATAGAAGGTGCATAGTCCACCGCGTCCAGTGCTACTGATCCTACTCAAAATGCACGAACTGTGATAACTAAAGTGATGTAATAAATGGACTATCACATAAAAGGTGCCTAGTCCGTTGGTCTTGAGGTTCGGTCATTACTTTAGTTTGAAGAAACTTTAATTCAAAATGTCTAACTGTGGAAATAACTTTGGGCGTGGCTGTAACCATCGACTTCAGCAGTAACATGCTCTATAACACGATTGCCGTTCAGCAAAAATGCTTGATAAATGCATCAGTGTCTATGTAGGGTATGTAGGACATTATCTAGATAGTTGTTTTGGTTTAGAAAATGTGATGCTTTCATCGAATTATACAGCGTAAATGTTGGGGTTTTAATCCATCTGACCTATTCGACCAGCATGACGTCAGGACAAAGGGTGCCGGCGGTGAATATAGCATTCAGTATCCAAAAGTCAAAGTGTTCAGACATACTTTCACACCCCCCTCCACACACCCAACAGCTGCCCTTAGAAGTTAGAATGTGTGCAGTGGTTTGCTGGCTTTAGAGGCAACTTACCAACAAACAGGAGGACAGCAGGTAGCGCCAACTGCAGAACCAGAAGTGGCCGGCTTCCTGTCAGTCCCGACATTCTTTAATTCTGTGCCAGGTTCCTGTATGGGATGAACTTAGAGCTGTGTTGAAAGTGCTGCGTATATAGCCACACACTGATCCTCAGATATCTGACGGTACACTGGTTGTGGGCAGACCACTGGTGGTCATGGTAAATATGAATACTGAGTCGCTATTTGAGGACTGGGAATGCTGCATCCCTATTGGTTGAAGTGAACGGCATGAACCCATGGACCTATTTCATATGACGTCAGCATGGATATTTAGGTCAGTGCGCGTGCTGCTTGGCTGCAGGACAACACAATGTAGCTTGGCACCCCACTACCTAGATAGACCAACCTAGACAGACTGTCACACTGGGAATTCAAAATGTCTTTCTTTCTCAAGGCATATTGGAAAACCAAGACAGTTCACATATATAGAAACAAATAGGGGTGAGCTGTCACAGTCTGCAACTACTTTAATATTGAGGATGGAACCTAACAAAATACATCATTAAAATGGGCATAAGTAGCACTTCAAAGTTGATATGAATAAAATGCTCCTGTCTATAGTATGTTCATAATATTCAATTAAAACTACATTAAAATAAAGAGATAATCTTATTTTGCCTATAACATTGTGCTGTTTGTATTCTGGAATTAGTCATTTTTACTGGTAAACCACCGTGGTCTATTTAAAAAACTATTTGCTTAGAATCAAAATCCTGGTCATAGTTAATGAGAAATAACCAACAATATGAACAAATCATGGTGTATAGCATCATATAAGCCATTACTCTAATGTACACATGGTCAGATGAGGTGGGTTTTTCTTAGCAGTGTACACAAAGATGGCCACTGGAGGTGTGTGTGGGTGTGGGTGTGTGTGGGTGAGTGGGTGTGGGTGTAGGTGTGGGTGCAGAGTGGGTTTTCTCTGTGGGTGGTATATCCATACAGTATATGTGTATGTGCATATACAGACAGACATATACATGTATATATATGCATATACACATACATATATATATGCATATACATGGGCATGATTATAAACATATACACATATATATACAGTATATATCCATATATACTGGTGTAAGGGGACGCGGGGCTCTCCGGGTTGCCCTGACCATTGGTTAATGTGGGCGCTAACCGTGGGTCAGTGCTACCGTTCTGGTATATTATTGAGTGATCACCTGTTGAGACCGACACAGCTCCCTCAGGCGTGGTTCAGTGCATTCAACTGCCGGCAACTTTTTTTCTTTTTCTTAATTGGCTGGGCGGATCCCCAGGCAGGTATGATTATTGTTCTTGTTGGTTGCATTCAATAAAACGTATTCCCACACTGGTTCGTCTGTTCCGCATGCAGCGTAATTTACATGTGGATATATGTGCATATGTACACATATATACATGTAGATACGTATATATACACATATACACACATATATATATACACATATACACACATATATATACACATATACACATATATACACATATCATCATCATCATGCTGTCGGTCGCGATGCGACAAAGACTGCTTTCATTACTTGACTGCCGCTCTCCATTTAGCTCTCTGCTGTGAGAGTTGTGTCCATGAGTCGGTCTTAATGTCTCTCAGCTTCAGGTTTCTCTTGATGGTATCTTTGAACCGGAGACGGGGGCGCCCTCTCTTTCTGTAGCCAGAAGACAGTTGAGAATAGAGGATCTGCTTTGGTAGCCTGTCTGATGACATCCTCATGAGACATTTCATGAAAGCTGCCTGCAAAAGTGTTGAAGTGCTGCTGGCTTTTGCAAGTTACCAGCGGCACTCTCTCGGGGAGCAAATAGAGGTTTCACACCGGCAAGAACATGTCAAGACAGGCGCAAAACTATTTGTCCCTGCAGTGGCTGGTCGGGAGATGTTGGGAGTTCCATACATCAACCGCCCTTAATGCTGCCACAGTGACATGGTTTTCTGTTTAGGGTTTTCTCCCTTAGCCTTCGGTTCTGTCAAGGACCTGTACCACAAGGCAGTGGTTTAGAACTCTGCAAGGCAGGGGCGTCAAACTCCCTGAGGTATTGCTATACCTGCATATATATGTGTATATACACATATATACGAGTATATATGCATGTATATATGTGTATATATGGCCATTTACACGCATATATACACATTTAGACATGTATATAAGTATACATACAAATATATACACACATATAATCGTATATATACGCATACACACATATATACGGATATATATGTGTAGATATGTGCATATATGTGTAGGTATGCGCATATATACACATATATACATGTTGATATGTAAATACACATAAATACGTGGATATATACATGTATATATGTGTATATATGTGCATATATACACATATATACACATATATACATGTAGATAAGTATGCATACACATATATACACATATATACGTGTGTATATATACATATATACTCATATATATGTGTAGATATGTGCATGTATGTGTATATATGCGCATATATACACATGTATATATGTATATATACACCTATATACACGTGTGTATATGTGCATATATATGCACATGTGGATATATATGCATATATGTATGGATATACTGGTACTGGTAATACCCGTATACTCAAACTTAAAAAGAAGGTTTGGCAGCAGTCATGGCTCAATGACCTAAGTTTTTCAGTTGGACAGTTTACAGATGCACCCCCCCCCCCCCCAAGCATCTTTGTGTTGGTGTAACCCTGCCAGCCATATAGACCAGGTTAAATGTAGTCATGCATGGTTGCCCCACCTTACACCTCCCCCCACACACACACACAAAGTAAGACAATAGCCAAACAGCAGCACTGGTCTGCAATCCACACCACCACCAGCCCACCTCTAGCCACACCATTTTGGTCAATGATTATGTGGTGATATTTATTTTAATTTAATTTAATTTATATTTAAATTGAGTTATTTATTATCCTTACTATTTATTTTTTCAGATTATTTCTATCCATATTAGTTTCTCATTATTCACATGCTGTCAGGACCTCCCATCATTCTGCCACCAATTGGACCAGTCTCGATTTAGCAGTGTTTAGCAGTTCCTTTGTATCTCAGATGGCAGAGTGTTGGTCTCACGATCAGAGGGTAACTGGTTCGAATCTTGGAACAGGAATACTTGTTTAACAAAAGAACGTCTTAATAATTTTTTTTAAATTCATAATTATATTAATATTAATAAATATGCATTTACCTTACTCGACATTAGTTGACTTTACCAGGCTTGACTTTATCGGGCTTGACTTTACAGGGCTTGACTTTACCCAGCTCAACTTTAGACGGCTTGATTTTACCGGCTCGAATTTACCCGGCTCGACTTTACCCGGCTCGACTTTACCCGGCTCGACTTTACCAGGCTTGACTTTACCCGGCTCGACTTTACACGGCTCGACTTTACACGGCTCGACTTAAACCGGCTCGACTTTAGCCGGCTTGACTTTACCCGGCTTGACTTTACACGGCTCGACTTTGCCCGGCTCAACTTTACGCGGCTCGACTTTACGTCAACTTTAGCCAACTTCGAGTTTAGCCGATGCGACTTTAGTGGACTAGACTTTAGCCAACTCGACTTTACCCGACTGGACTTCACCCGACTTGACTATACCCGACTTGACATTACCCGACTTGACATCACCCGACTTGGCTCTGCCGGATTTGACTCTGCCTGACCTGACTTTGCCTGACCTGACTGCCCGACCTGACTTTGCCCGACCTGACTATACTTTACCCGACCTGACTTTACCTACTTGACTTTACCCGACTTTGCTCGACTTTACCCAGCTTGACTTTACTCTGCTCGACTTTAACCAACTTGACTTTACCCGGCTTGACTTTACCTGGCTCAACTTTACACGGCTCGACTTTACCCGACTCGACTTTACCCGACTCGACTTTACCAGGCTCGACTTTACCCGACTCAACTTTACCAGGCTCGACTTTAACCGACTCGACATTACCCAGCTCGAGCCGGGAAAAGTAGAGCCAGGTAAAGTCGGGTCAGGTAAAGTTGTGTCGGGTGAACTCGTGTTGGTGAACTCATGTCGGCTGAAGTGGAATCGGGTGAAGTCGAGTCGGGTCAATACGACCTGGGTAAAGCCGACCCGGGTAAAGCCAAGCCGGGTAAAGCCGGGCCGGATAAAGCCGACCCGGGTAAAGCTGAGCCAGGTAAAGCCGAGCCGGGTAAAGCCGAGCCGGGTATAGCCGAGCCGGGTAAAGCTGAGCCGGGTAAAGCTGAGCCTGGTAAAGCCAAGCCGGGTAAAGCCAAGCCGGGTAAAGCCAAGCCAGATAAAGCCCAGCCAGGTAACATCAAGCAATGTCGAGTTAGGTAACGGCATATTTATTAATATTAATATAATTATGCATTTAAAAAAAGTAGTAAGACATTCTTTAAACAAAAAAAAAGTATTCCAGTTCCAAGATTCTAGCTGGTTACTGTCTGATCTTGAGACCAACACTCTGCCATCTGAACTACAGAAGAACTGCAACCCACAATGGTCCACCTGGTGCCAGAATGCTGGCAGGTCCTGAAAGTAGGTGAAGAATGAGCAATCAATATGGATAGGAATAATATGAACAACATTCAATATAAAGGATAATAAATAAATAAATTTGAAAATAAATTCAATTAAATTTAAATAAATATCACCATATCATCATTGATTCATGACTGTCCAGCATGGTTTAGCTAGAGGTGGACATGACTGTCCAGCATGGTTTAACTAGTGTTGCTATGTGGCTATTGTTTTACGTTGTGTGTGTGCGGGTGGTAGGAGATTTCAGGTGGGGTAACTATCCTGCATAAGGCATACTATCCTGCATAAGGCATATGTTTCAAAGTCCCCCTTTTCAGATCTGTATTAGATAAATTACATGCTAGAGCTTACCACATAGTAGAGATACACACACGACACAACACACGGTCTGAGTCCAGCACCAGTAGAAGAGTACATGATAATAATTCTGGCTACTTAGTTTTTATTCAGTATATATATGTTTTCAGATACATGCAACAGTGGATGTTATAGACATTCTAATTGGCTCTTACACTCATGCACACCAGTCACTCCTAGCCCGCATGATCACTCCCTAACACAGCTCATCATTGGCTGCCTTCAGGACTCACCCCCTCCCACCCAGCTTTGGCCACCACCTAGCTATCTGAGATTACATAAGCTGTGGTGACTGTGTGGATGGGCGAGATAAGAGGGAAGGATTGTGCTTAAAGGGGCTCTGCTTCCCTCCCCCAGTCAGAGTCCCCCACCTTATCACGATTAATAGGGGGAAGACGCAATTTATTATGGCCTTTCGGCATATTAGGTAGCATATACATAGCTAGTCTAGGGTCAGGACGTTTAGGATCTCCTAAAGCTGATTCCTGCAACAAACCTAATTCAGCAGCGCTCTTAATAGGGAGGACGCCGAGTGCCTGCTTATTAAATAGACAATTAACTTCATGGGGATACCATGGATGTATAGTAGCCGCTGAGATATCGCTATCCCATTTCAGCTCACCTTTTTCCAAACCTGAAGGATGGAGTGCCATCTTCCCAAAGTCTAGATCAGTAATAGGGTCTGTAGTGGAGGTATCCTCCTCATCTGACACCTAATCCTCAGAGCCATCTGTTTCTTGTACAAATGTGGGCTCCTTGAAGAGTCTTGCGGTGACCGCTTGTTTGCGGGGACAATGCCTAGAAAGCGGCCCAGTAGGTGACCGGAAACCACTGGCTGCAGCTGCTCGAGTCTCCTTCTTGTGAGAGGAGCTGACGCCGACGGCTTCACACTAGAAAGTCGATCAGAACTATGTGGTTTAGTCGACTTACCTGGAGATGAGCGTGTAAGCTCATCATCCTTTATGAGGTCCTTTGGATGACGACCGCTTACGGTGATGAAACCTTCATCCGCCTCAATGGGAGTCACGTTTGGAGCAGTTGCCACACTATCAGCCCAGGATTGAGAGTCAGGATTAAGTATAGGAGTATCCTCGGCCTGAACCTCGTACTCCTCGCCCAACATTAGGGACAATTTGCCTTCAAGCCTGGCAGCCGCTGGAATCAAATCCCAGTCGATCACACGTTCCAGCTTGACCTGACCAGTTCTCGCATTGAGAACTCTAACCATCTCCGGTTCATCTTCGGTCCCCGAACCCGCATTTATATAACAAAGAAGCTACTAATTATCCCCTACTACCTGGCTTTCCTCCCCGCCATCCAGTGTGAGTTAATATACTTCATTTAATCCAGAACTAAGCAGACACTCCCTGCATTTCTGCGACTGTCACTGATAATCAGCCTACGTTAATGTCTTAGTTTCAGCCAAATAACACTACGTTAATTCCATTAATATGTCTATTATCTCCCCACAGATGGGTTAATCGGCTGCATAAGGCCTATTAGGTAGAAAGCCCTTAATTACATACAAAGCAATCAAATAGCAAGTTGACCATAGCGGTTAATAGACAAGAAGACTGGAGAATAGTAAAGAATGCAAGGAACGTTCCAATTTACCTTTTAAGAGCTCACGGCTTTATTCTTACCCTAGCTAGTACAATATAAGTTTGGCAATATGATGGATATGAATAAGTAAATCCCCTCCCATATAATTAAGTTAAATATGTTTGGAATTCCAACAATAAAAGCCTAAATCTCGTCTAAAACATCAAAGCATGCATAAACACGTCCTATGGTTTGGAGCCTGAGTGCTTGACCTTCCACGTTGCTAGGAAAGTCACAATTGATGTCTCCTAGCAATGCATTACAGCAGGGAACCCGGCCCCACAAATGGTGGCAAATGTGGGTCTGTCTCAGCAAGTAGCCCGCATCTCTGAATGCGGGTTAATCGGCCCAAGCCTGCAATTGTCACAGGATGAGTAGTCTCGGCCACTTCACGTATATATATAATAATTCTTACGTATGCAGTGATAGAGAGACAAGTATGCAATTTAAGTTGGCGGTGCAAGACCCAAACAGAACCCAACTCAAAGTAGAATATGTAAAAATTAGCCTGAGCCCAAGGGGAGGCTAAGCCAGGGTGCCAACAACCGCTAGCAAGAAGGCAACCCGGAGATCGTCCGCGATGCATTCCTGCAATGGAACGCGGAGCTAGCGATATACACAGTCACTGGCCCAGTCAACGCGAGTCTTGATCTCCTGAATGGAGCTGCCAGCGAGTGGCTGGAGAAATTGTTGGAGTCGAGGCCCGAGATGCAGCAGAGACGTTTAAGCACCGCCGAATAGTTTGAATACTCCAGTGGAGTAGAACCGCAACCACTACGGGTCCGGAAGGCCTGATCATGAGGCTGGGCCAGTAGTCGGGCAAAGTGCAGCTCAACAGCCCTGGCTGCACAGAGCAGGGGATGGGAGACCCTGACAATGGGAACTTCCACGGTCCTCTCGGCAAATTGTATTGTTTTTTACTTTTTTACCCTGAGGAACATGCCCCAGGGGTGGAAGGTGAAGTCCTCCCTTAGCAGAGTAGCTTCCAAGTTTGTAATGTGAGCCTTCCTCAACAGGTCCCTAAAAGATGTTAGGATCACTGCCCTGAATGATGCGTGGCCTGGGGAGTCCGAGAGGTGCGCCAGCATGGCCAACCGCTTGGCTGAGAATAGAGGGGGGCTTGGCGCAGTGCGTCACCTAGCAACCGCCGGGCGCCTGCAAGGCACCGCCAAATATTAAAGTCATCATAATTCAACGCCTGGGAGCTGGCGGCCTTGAGATGCAGGTTGAGCGAACTTAAATATGAGCGAATTGATGAATAACACATAGATTTAGATAACCAGGTATTATATAGACTCGTCTGCCAGGAGTCACATGGCATAGGCTGGCGAGCGTAAAATTCACAGAACTTCAGGTATTTCCGCATCCTTGAGTTAGAGCACAGTCTAGTGGAAGGGGCCCATCAGCATGTTGCTGTCCTTCTCGAGAGAGTGAACACCTGTAATCAAAATTTTAGTGAAATATGCTAGTGCAGCAGATGTAACCAGGGCCTATCGTCTCAACCAAGCATGCCCCCGCATCAGTTTCATTTAGGCAGGAGAGGCTGTCACATATCATGTTGTCGTTGCTTTTATTGTAAACTGATGAAATGTCATAATTGAACTTAATGGCTAGCCACAACATATCACATAGCCGAGCCATAATCTGGCTGTTCTTGGACCTGCCCGAGTTAAGGGCATGCATGACTGTTGTATTGTCAGTGACCATAACAATGCTTCTTTCAGCCCAGCTGTGTGCGCAGCAGTTCACTGCATGCAGTATGTAGAGTGTTTATGTGGGCGAGCTCCCCACTGCTGTCATAACAAACAATCCAGGAAGGGCTGGTCCCTGTGGTGGCTGAGATGCGGAAGGCCGGCCGTCGCGTCAGATGTGTCATCCCAGCACCCTGCAAGCCAGTTTCCCACATGGAAAGCGGCACAGCCGAAATGGCTGGCGTCAGAGTATGTACTCAGGGTTTGGGAGTGGTGGGGGCATATGTTTGCTGAGCCGTTAAATGAGGCGGCAGATTTGAACGTGTTGGAGGATGCCCAAGTCCCAGAACATCCCCCGTGGTCATTGAGAAAGCCATCGGTTATCCTCCGACTCACGGAACTGAGGAAGTCTGGGACACATCCACTTGAGTACCAAGGACTGCATGCAGAGATTCAAGGCCAGTTTGCAGACCACCTCTCCATATACACTGATGGTTCGAAAGACCAAAGCCGGGTAGCTGCTGCGGCAGTCTGCCAACGGGAAAAATTTGGTGTACGTTTGCCCGATCAGAGATCGATTTTCACTGCAGAAGCCCGAGCACTCCTTCTCGCATTGGAGTGTATCGAGGTATCCAACCACACTAACTATGTTATATACAGTGATTCGTTCTCTTGCCTCCTGGCTGTTGCTGGACTGAAAACGAATCACCCTATTCTAGCAACAGTCATTTATAAAATGAACCGACTGACAACAGATGGGTATGACATCCACCTGTGCTGGGTGCTTGGCCATGCCGGCATACAAGGAAGCGAACGAGCTGATCGGGCTGCGAAGAGGGCCCTAAACTGTCATCTTGAACCGTGTCTGATCCCTCACTCTGATCTGAAACCACTAATAGCCACCCACATAAAATCCAAATGGCAACATGAGTGGGATGAAAATATTAATAAACTTAAAGAAATTGAACCATCTGTGGGAAAGCCACCACAGACTCATGCGGGAGGTCGGCGGGACCAAGTGGTCCTTAGCCGCTGCCGTATTGGCCACTCGTGGCTTACACATGCTTTTCTGCTCAAGGGGGAACCTCCAATGTATTGGGTGTCAGTCCCCGCTGACACTCAAACACATTTTACTAAGTTGCATTGATTTTTTGGCCCTGCGCCAACAGTTCTACACTGCAGACAGTATGCATGACCTTTTTACTAAGGTAAAACAGGAAAACATTTTAGCCTTTTTGAGGGCAGCTGGACTGTACCACCTCATATAGTTTACTAAATAGATTCTATCAATTATTAATAAAACTTTTCTTTTTCTATGGGAATTTGTTTCCCTTGACCACAAATATATGAGTGTGAGCTTTCTAATTTAATGAGTGTCTATTGGCACATAATTGATTGTCTGCTTTTACATGTAAAAGCGATGGTTTGAACAAAAAACTAACATTTCTCACCGTGAATATGGCCTATGCTGCCGACACGGCATAAAGCAACCACCAATCAATCAATCAATCAATGAGGCGGCAAACTTCAGCCAGCACCAGAGGTCCGCCTTGAACTCCTGGTTCAGGCGAATCTTGTGGTAACAGCGGTTAACCAACCTGCAAAGGTCATAAATGCGGCTGGCGAATGTGCGGCCGCCTCTTACAACTTTTGTGCAATGTGACACCAGCGACACCAACTGCTCAATTTCAATGCGGGTGGCACATTTCCTATCATAAAGGCCACGAATGCATGAGAGTAGATTCTCCAGTTTATCGGTTGGAAGACTCAGGTTCATTTTTACAGAATCAATCATGATGCCTAGGAATCGACAAAGGGTATTTGGGGAGGTCAGTGTTTTATAATTCACAAAGAAGCCTAGCAAACGTAGTAATGACACCAGGTCTGACTGTGCCATGATGCCATTATCAAAGGTGTTAGTGAGGGTGCAAACATCGTCGAGATAGTTTGTTATGTGGTTGTGCCCACTGTGCACCATACAATAAACAATAAAGTCAGAGACCTTTGAGAAATAAAAAGGGCTTGAACTCATGCATGCATTGAATGCATAATCTATTATCCCTTAGATATGTTGTTACCCCTCAGAAAATTGCCAGGAGAGCCCTTCCGAGCGAGTGGCTGTTGTTCTTGGGGAGTTTTCAGTCGCATTGGTGCGCTGAAGGCTGGTAATCTGCAGCACTGAATGGGCACTGCTGAAAGTGGTCCCATGTGGTCAGGAGTTGGCTTCCAATGGGTAGTGGTCAGAGAAATTAGGGGGGGTGGGGGACAGGGTGGGGGAGGAAGGAAAAAGGCAGCCTAAAAGCCCAACCACAGTCCTCTGAGAGGGCCGGGGGAGGCTGGGTGGTTGGTGTAGTTTTGCACCCCAGTAAGACCCCAAGCCATACCAGGACTTGTGACAGCGCGCACTCATGGCGACTTTATAGTGCTGCCCCAATGGGAAATCAGGCCACTGGCACCATGACCTGATGTCCCACACAGTCCCATTATCCTGACACTGTGTGCCCAGTCCCTGTCCTGACCTCATAACGCCAAGTGCCGAGCGAGTGGCGTGTAGCGCCCCGCACAGGTATAAACTTTGCTATATATATATACACACCACATTTATTTCAGCGGAATTACACATTTTAATATAAATATATATACTGTAACCTCTCTAACCGACCACTCCCACAGATCGACCACTCCCCTAAATTGATCACTTTATTTGGATCCCAACAATACATTGTAACCTATTTCTAACTTCCTAAACCGACCACCTCCATAAATGGACCATTTAAAGTTGGTCCCATGGACAGTAGATTTAGCGAGGTTTCACTGTAAATACATATATATGTGATGTATTATTAATATGCACTGTAGCAAATAATAGCAACAAATTTCCCCGCCGAATGGATGCAGAGACAGTAGCTTGCAGACTCACGAGGCCCCAGCAAGCTGCCGCAGCCGGTTACGCACTGCCCAGTAGGGATGCCCGACTTCAAAGCAGCGCAGTGCTGCATAAACATGTCGGCTGCACTGTCCCACCGGACCGTTTCACCAATGATTAACCTAGCCTTAGCTTTTAATAATACTTGCATAACAAGTTACACGCCACATTATTAATACGCACCATAGCAAACAATAGCAACAAATGAGACACAAGACATTTGACATATATAGTTGGATGAGCAATTCCTCTGGCTGGTACCTCAAAAAGGCCCAAACCCACCCCAAACCAGCTAGTTCTGATCTCCCGCCGCCAGTATTGCAAACCCTGTCTTTCGCCTCCGCGAAGTGGTATGGCCTCCCTTTTATTATATTGAATGTGCCAGCCAGCCAATCCTCCCCGTGTGTAGCCCCAAATCCTGACAGAGACGCATCACTGTATACTGAGATACATGTTTCACATGGTTTGATTATTTTGGCTTATCTGTTGAAGGGTCTGGCAAACTCCACCCACCACTTCAACCTGAACTCATCGTTGAGCCTCACCCTGTGCGTGCTTTTCTTCATGGATGCCACTAAATCGTAGATATGCCGTGAGAAAGTTCTGCCACCATGGATTACCTTACAGCAGTGTGTAAGAACTCCTGCCAGGCTTTCCAGTTCTTTCTTTGACGCCTTCCGCTTGTGTATGAACCAGTGCAATAGTGTCTGTAATTTATCTAATTTGTCAACTGGGAGTCTCAACTCCATCAATACCGCATCTATGTCGATACCCAAAAAGCGTATAATCTGACCTGGACATACCAGTTTTTTAAAACTAACATAAAACCCGAGCCTACACAATATTTTTACCAGCACCCACTGTGCCTCCCTGCATTCTTCCTCCCTGTGTGCCACCACACAGAAGTCATCTAGATAGTTTGTGTAGCCTTCTCTTACCATACACCGGACTACCATGTCGCTCACTTTGAAGAATACATAGCGGCTGCTGCTCAGCCCCATGCAGAAGCGGTTATCACACAGGTAGACCGTGCCTTCACCAAAATCCCATGCCAAGCCCTGTTTCTCCCTCGACGTAGGGTAGTTGTTCACTGCCCGATATGCGTTACTTATATCGACTGTAGCTAAGTAGTCCCCCACCTGCAGTATTTCTGTGACCGATTCCACTGATTCTTATTTTTAATTTCTATTCATATTATTGCGGGGGGTGGGGGTGGGGGTGGGGGGGTTGGGGGTGGGGGGGGGAGATATAACCGACATTGGGAGGCCGGGAGTACCAGCAACGGAAGGCCGGGAGGCTCGGCACTGGAAAGCCTGTGTCACGGTTTCAGTTCTCTGGCAGTTTCAGTTCTCCGCATCACTTCTGCGCATGCGTCAAAATCGAACAGCATCATCAAGGCATTGTCAATGGTCATGACCAATCTTCATACAGAAAATGTGAAACATCTCTAAAACCACACCACCTAGAAACAAATCGCTTGGTACACATATAGACAACATGTTTACCAAAAAGATTATATTAAATTGATATGGATAGGGTTCTGGATTTTGAATTTTGAATAATGTTTTGCACTGCGTGTATCGCAAACTCAAGGCATTGTCAAGGGTCGTGAGCTCCAGGAGTCCCCGCGCCAGATCATATAAATACACATATACAGTAAAACCTCTCTCTACTGACCACTCCACAGATCGACCACTCCCCTATATCGATTGCTTTATTTGGGTCCCAACATTACCATTGTAAGGATATTTTAACTCTCTAAATCGACCACCTCCCTAAATCGACCACTTAAAGTCGGTCCCATGGTCGGTCGATTTAGAGAGGTTTTATTGTATTTGCAGTGGTCTGCACTGACCTCTCAGGCAAGTAACCACATAGACAGGTAGGCGTGGGTAGTGTGGTGATATCAGGGAGCCTAGGTGGTGTAATGGTTAGCACACTGGCCTGGAATGCAAAGAGATGTGGGTTCGAGTCCCACTCTAGGCACAATATTTCCCATTTTCATCACCCCCACGACACTGGTTGCTGTGACCATGATCCTGTACAAGCTACGCGCTGTATGGTTGTTGAACTTACCCTGTGTATGTATGTGTTAGTGCATTGCCTGTATGTATGTAATTGTAAGCAGTACAAGACTTACAATTCCAGGGGAGGAGTGTAGTGGTCTGCACTGACCTCTCAGGCAAGTAACCACATAGACAGGTAGGCGTGGATAATGTGGTGATATCAGGGAGCCTAGGTGGTGTAATGGTTAGCACACTGGCCAGGAATGCAAAGAGATGTGGGTTTGAGTCCCACTCTAGGCGCAATATTTCCCATTTTCATCACCCCCACGACATATACATATATAGATATACATATTTACATGTAAATAGATTGGCAACTTTTGGGCAAAGACCCATCCTTTAGGTCGAAAAGTTCTAATCCATGATATATACATGCGTATATCTATGATATATTCCTCGCTTGCCTGCACCAGGCAACACACGCCCCTGTCCTGTTCCCGATTCCGGTGAAAAGGGGGCGGCAACCTGTTGCTTGTCACCGTGCCATGAATACGGTCGTGGAGGGATACACAGCTAAGTAATACATGAATGGCTAAGTGATATGTCGTGTTACTGCTTGGAAATAATGGCGGACATTGTTGGGTGTTTTTTTGTACTGCCGGTGCTGGTGCCGGTGTGACATTGAGTGTGGAACATTATTATGTGGCTATGGTGCTTGCTTGTGACTGATAGCTTGACAGCTCGAACATGTGACAGACTGCCTGGCTGCCTGCCTCAAACTGCACTTCCGCAGCAGGGCTGAACCGAAGCTGCCGACGTCATAGTAATGCATACAATTTTGAGCACGTGCTAGCAAATATCACGTGCTCAAAATAATTGACTATTTCCATCTTTCCTCGACCGACACCCAACTTGCCGGATGAAGTTGGCTGTCACAGTCGAGCCTAGCTACATAAAGGAAGCCGGATAAAACCATACTACAAACTGTTCAAATTTCACAGAGGGACAACTACATATTTGCTGTGTGGTAGACATGTACCGTCAAAAAACGCCGGGGTGTGTGTAGTTGCACTGACAGCTTAATCATCGTTCTGCTGTCACCGGTGTCACCAGTCAGAATTGACCATGTGCTTTTGACAGTTCCAATTGACAGTGACAGTAAGCTGTAGTGATAAATAATTGTGTTTTCGGTACCGTAGTGTGCCTGTGTGTGTGTGTGGCTTGCTGACAGCTTAATCATTGTTCTACAATTTGACTGGTGTAGTGTGACAAACAGCCCTAGTTACATTGGAAGGCCGGGCACCGGTACTGCGGACTGAATTGATATTTCGCATGAGCTCTAAATAATTGTGTTGAACATTTTTTGCAATTTAACATTCGGTTAACATGACAAGTGACAGTGGACAGTGAGGTGACGTTTTATCTGCCATGTGCTGTTGGATTCTAGCACCTTTGGAGTGGACATAGACCAGCTAGGACTTGCCAACAGAGTCGGTGTCCACTACTTCTGGCCAGTTGGTTTGTGTGCTAGGATACCTACAGCTGATGTCATGTCATGGCAACACTGAGTCATATGGGTGTCCCAATTAGCTATGCGAGTTGATGCTGGTATAGAGTGATTGTAGGAAGACTGTGACTTACAGCTTGGGTAAATCTATATATATATATATTTGAATATATATGCATTTGCTAGGACTTGACATATGCCGAATACGTATTGCAGGCCATGTGGACATAACCATGGGGCACCTGTGAACGCTAAATGTAATAGGACGCAGGAACCGCTTCGCAGGTCAGTGCGTAATAAGATGGCCATGGCGGTGAAAGAGCAAGGTGTTAATGTGGAGATGGAAGTACCGAGGATGACAGAGGGACTGCAAGTACACCATGTGGATGAAGATGGCGCTTTCAGTGACGAGGAGAGAATCCTGGAGGCACGTCTATGCATGTTGGAGCGAAGGAAGAAGCTAGCGACGATGGCGGCGCGTACGCGGAAGTTAGAGGAGGAGCTAGCGCAGTTAGAGGTGACCGAGAAACCGGCTCGTGGTAGGAGGGCATCTAGAGACACTCGTCACAAGCACCGGTGGCGGTCGTCGAGTTCGTCGGATTCTCGTGACCGTTCAACGAGTGCTGACAAGAAATTTAAGAGTAAGTGAGATTTAAAGACGTGTGAAGAAGTGTGTAACCAAACTGAACCCGTATGAGTTGATAGAAGCAGGGTGCCATTGGATGCTGGACAGGGACGATGCGTCTTTTGATGACGTGCGGAAGTTTGTTCGCCATATCGCCTACATATCTGGTAAGGCGAGAGGAGACAAATTTTTCCATTCAGCCCATGTCGGGTATGACACCACGGTAAGGAGGGAGGCTGTAAAGGTGGAATTTAAGGCGTTCGGTACGGGAGCGCCGGAGCATGCGTTGGATTATTATTCATTCGAGAACATGCGGATGCGGAAGGCGACGTCTCAGCCAGCGGATACCGGGAGTGTCTTTATGAAGGATGGCAAAAGGCCATGCTATGCACACAATAAACAGGATGGGTGTGCGTTGCAGGCCTCGGAGTGTCAGTATGGGCACTGGTGTGCGAAATGTGATGCGTCGGTCCATAAGAGAATTGCGTGCACTAAGGATTGAGATACGGCGGTACCAGGCAGTCAAATACAGTCAGATGATCAACCACAATTGTTCAGCACAAATACTGAGGTTGGGCGTGGGCGGACAACTAGAGACAGCGTGACATGTGGTGTGGTACATTCATCAAAGCGGGTTACTGCATTGACTAGTTCGGCGGCGAGCCTTAGTGCGAATTGGAGGCGGCTGCCGCGTCGGGACAGGCATGCATGTGTGACAGCGGCCAAGGAAGGACCTGGGATAGGGTACTCAGTATCAGTCGCAGCGGGGTCTCCAACTACGGCGGGGACAAACTGTAATGCATACGCACTGGCAGGAGCAACCAACCATGAACTGACCGTTCTCCGCGATATGGCCGATTCGCCTCCACCGTCGGATTGGGAGCAGCCTAAATCGGATTGGTTATCAGTGACACTGCTTCGCGGGGGCCTTGTATTCACAGTTGTGGACTTAACTCATGAGAATAATACTGTAGTGTTCACTGTTGATAAGTATTGTTTGTTTGAGACTTGTTGTTGTACTCACTATATTGCAGGTTGTCTGTCGCAGTTGAAGCCTTGCCGTTTATTGTGCGAGCTATTTTTTCGTGGTACATTGGACTGTAATTGGGATTATATGCTCAAGGGGTTTATTTTTGGTTTCCATGTCATCAATATTAATTGTCCTGCCTCTTATGATTCCCCAGTAACCATTGCTTTGCAGGATGTTGAGAGGGAATTTATTGTTAACAAGCTCCGCATGGAAGTGGACGATGGCTATATTAGTAGGGTAACTAACAAACCAGCCTGTATACATAATGTCTTTTGTGTGAAGAAGGCGACCAGTGATCTACGAATGGTTGTCGATTGCTCCAAACCATACATGTCGTCTGTAAATAATTACGTTGATGAAGTGACTAAACCATTTTCATATAGGGGAGTGGACGCTCTAGTTGATGAGATGGTACAGGGTGACTTCATTGCAGTCACAGATATTAAAAATGTGTATAGATCGGTGGCTATACACCCCCTAGATCGACCTAGGCAGGGCTTGCTCTTTGACTTAGGGGATGATGCTCAATATTATTTGGATATGGGTCTGTCATTGAGTCCTTTCATTTTTTCAGAGATTGGGGATTGCATTGTGCGTTGCGCATCACATTGGGGGGGCTCCTGCCACTATTAATTATTTGGATGATTTTGCCTCGCTCGGCCATGATTGGGAATCGTGTGCACGATATCAGACTATAGTAATTACTTTAATAAGAAGATTGTTTATTAATTACCAGAAATTACAGTCACCGACCCAGTGTGCAAGATTCTTGGGGATAGAAATTGATACAATTGCCTTACAGCTTAGATTACCGCAGGACAAAATAGAGAAGTTGAAGATCCAGCTATGGCCCTTTATGGAGATGCGTAAGGCGACAAAGAAGCAACTTGAACAGCTAGCTGGTCGGCTGGCACACTGCGCCACGGTTGTTAGGGGGGCCGATCGTTCTGTAGTCGGATTTACGACGGGATTGCAATAATGAAGCTACCCTATTTTAAATGGCAGTTAACTAACGAATTCAGGGACGAAATTGGCTGGTGGCTAGAATTTATGGACAAGTTTAACGGGTTGGCAACAATTCTTGGTCGCCATGCGCCTGTAGTAGCTATATATTCGGATGCATCTGATTATGGGTTTGGTGCCATTTATGCCGACGACTGGTTTGCTGGTGCATTTAAAGACACCGATAGCTTAGAGCTGGAAGCAAGCTTGGGCCATCATTTCGCCCCCTCAGATCCCTCCTGCGTGTCAGCTCATATTAATGTGAGGGAAATGTGGGCTGCCATTTCGGCGGCTCACCGATGGGGTTCGCTTTGGGAGGGTAAGTCAATCATATTTATGACCGACAGTACTGTAGTCAGCTGCGCAATATCATCTGGTAGGTCAAAGAATTGCATTATCATGGACTGGATTAAACGATTGTTTTGGCTATCTTGTCAATATAACTTTGAGATTTCCTCCGCACACCTGCCCGGAGACAAGAATAAGGTATGCGATGCCCTGAGCAGGTGGACCACAGCGTCATTAAGGTCAGCAATGCATGCTAACTTGCCTAAACATATGTGCTGCCACTATTTGTTTAACATCGATTAATGTTACTGTTTTGTTTCTAGATCTCCAACGGAACATGAAGGAGCTTCAATCGCATTACTACGCGCCTAACTCGAAGTTGGCGCGTAGTATGCAAGTCCAAACTTACTACTGGAAAAACTAAAAACCATGGGCATAAAATCCAACACTATGGATTGGATAAGATGCTACCTGAACAACAGGCAACAGAAAACAAAAATAAACAATACACTATCAGACAACCAACCTGTCACATGTGGTGTACCCCAAGGGTCAGTGTTAGGGCCACTACTCTTTATAATCTATATAAACGACCTTGAAAAATGGTTGCAAACTGAATGCCTCCAACTATATGCAGATGACACAGTCATATATGCAAATGGCACCACAGAGGAGGAGGTAATAACTAAACTAAATAAACTCCTACTAAAACTAGATGAGTGGTGTGAGTCCAACAAAATAACCATCAACACAAGCAAATCAAAAACAGTACTCTTCTCACATAAACAAATGCCAGAAAGAAAACTACACTGTAAGTTAGGAAACCAAACACTAGAAAATGTAGACCATTACAAATACCTAGGCCTTGAGTTGGACAGCCAACTAAACTACAACCTATGTATAAATAAAATTATACAAAAAGTAAACCACAAACTGTGGCTATTTGCAAAGCTAAGAGACTACATGACACAAGAAATGTCAATAAAAATCTTCAAGGGCATGGTGCTCCCCTATTTTGACTATGGAGATGTAAACTACATGGGTGCGAGAAAAGAACTACTAAAAAAACTGCAAACACTGCAGAACAGAGCCCTAAAAATCTGTCTAAGAGTAGATAAGCTGCACCCAACCTATGACATACACAAAAGAACCAAAGTGAAACGACTAGAAAATAGGAGAATAATTCATTTGAAAACATTAGCATATAGCTATAGTCAAAACATTAAACTTCTAACAAAACCAAAAGGCTACTAGAGCAAATAATGCGCCACTACTAAAGCAGACCAGAAGCCAAATAAAAGCTCATGAGAGAAGCACGCTGGAAATGGCTGCCAAGGTGTGGAATGCCCAAACGGTAAATGAACGACAAATTCCTGACCTAAAAACTTACAAAAAATATCTGTGCAAAATAAGGCTAGGAAACCCCCAGTAAACTGCACTGCAAAGGGGCATGTGATATGTCACGGCCCACCAGCGGGACGCCCAATGGAAGGTAACCATGCCAAAAGTAGCCAGATAACACACCACACAGCTACGTACAAGCCTATGATATGTAAATAGGAGTAGGCTAGTCTAGTAATAAGAGTAGAAAAATAAATACATATATACCAAGAAAATCCAAAAAAACTAACATAGGCTACTAACCATACCAACCAATTATCTATCTGCTACTGAAATGCAGGCAATCAAATACCTTATCAGCAGCCACTGTGTGGTAAGATAACACCAACACTACAACTGGCTAGCATTGAAAACAAGCCTGGGTACCCGGGCTTATATGCTATGGACAGTATAAATACAGCCTCAATAAAAAAAAATTTAAAAAAAGGTTCATAGACTCTTTTCTGGGACACTTAATTCCAACCCCTTGTTCATCGACACAAGTGGCACTGTATGTTACCTGGTTGTCAGGATTCTTGAAGTGCTCGTCTATTACAAATTATTTGAGTGGCTTGAATTTTTTTTTTTAATCACAGGATGCTGAGCCTATTGATTATAAATCCTATATTGTGAAGACTGTGTTGGGGGAGCGAAACATAAATTGGGATGCGGGGTCCGCAGGGCGGCTCTGTTGCTTCCTAGACAATTACTATTGATGTTCTCATTATTTTCTAATAGTTTGGGTCACACAGCCTCCAGGGTGGAACTGTTGACGGCATTTAGGGGGCTGTTACGAAAATGTCAAATAACGCATTCGGATTCTATGCTGCTCCGTAGGGATATCACTTTTCACGACTGGGGTGCCCTCTTAACTATACGTAAGTCAAAAACGATTCAATTCAGTCAGCGGAAACTGTTAATTCCGATTACCAGGGTGGTGAATACTGACCTTTGTGCAGTATATTGGTTGGAAAGGCACTTTGCTGAAACACCAACTTCCGAGGATGCATCGGCCTTTTTGGTTCCAGGTTCTTATGAACCATTGGTGCCTCTTTCTTACGAGGCTGTTCAGGCCACAATTAAGCATTTTACAAAGTGTGTTGACTTGGTTCCGGAGGACTATTCTTGTCACTCCTTGCGTCTAGGGGGCTGCACGTTTTTAGCGATGCAGGGTGCTTCCCTCGAAGAGATCAGGACATGGGGGGATTGGGCATCGGATACTGTCTTTAGATACATTTGTACCCCACTTTCTGATCGCATATTGGCAGATATGTGTGTCGTGACGGCCCTCGCAGACACTGTTTTATTGGCTGGGGTCGCGAGCTCCGTGGCGGGTTGCCCAGCCAAATATGGTTACGGTTGAGTCATGATTACACTGCGATGATATAAGCCAAATAAAACTAACCATATATGCCTATTAGCTTCTGTGTTGGTCTGCCCCTCCTACATATAATATATGTATATACACACATATATATATGCACATATCCATATATACATACATATGCATTACCGATCACCAAGATACCACATACTATGTATATTATTAGTGCAATATAACTTTAAAATAAACCTACTAGTTTTCCCGTATTAAAGATGACTGCGGCACATTTTGCATAGCAGTCATTCATGTGTTAACAAAAACTGCCCAAAGAAAGGTGTGACACTTCTAATTGTTACTGTTAGTTAGGCCCTTTCCTGGTAAGTCTGGTTGCCAGGTGAGTGAGTGGTAGCTACCATCTGCCCCCCCCCCCGACGACCCCCCTCCCCCCCCGACGCCGCCAACATTTGCGTATACATTGGGTCAAAGGGTCAGATGATGCTGGAGAAACGTTCCTAATAACGTCAGTTACATTATATAGCTCACGGTGTTCACAGTCTTTTACATGGTCAAATCGGTGCATTTCCGGAATTAAAAGAACTTTTGAGTAAGGCACCAGTTCTAAAACATTTCGATGGAAATGAAAAGATTACCATCCAGGTGGATGCATCTAAATACGGTTTGGGAGCTACCCTATTTCAATGCAATCTACCAGTAGCCATGGCATCCAAAGCATTAGATAAAGCACAAACAAGTTATGCAGTTATAGAAAAAGAACTTTTGGCTATATGTTCCAGCTGCAAGAAATTCCATGATTATATCTATGGGAATGAAATAACAATACAAACAGATCATAAACCTCTCGTAGCTATTATGCTTAAAGCAATACACCAATTGTCAGCTAGGATGCAGAGAATGCGAATGAGACTCCAAAACTACAACATCAAAGTAACATACTTAAAGGGGTCAAACCTATTTTTTGCGGATACTCTGTCAAGGGCACACACATCACAAATAGAACCGAACGACCTCTACGATAATGACATCTCAGTAGCTTCAATAGATATCAGTACTGATATCATACAGCGCATTAGAGCAGGCATCGACATGGATAAGACACTCCAAGAAGTAACGCGCTTAACAATAAACGGCTGGCCTACAATTACTAAGCATGTTGCTCCCGCAGTAAAACCATATTTTACATATAGACATGATATAACAACATATGATGGAGTCCTTTTAAAAGGGAACCAGATAATAATCCCTAAGTCGTTGCAACCTGATACTTTAGAGAAATTACATGAATCGCATTTAGGGATAGTGAAATGTAAACAATTAGCGAGAGATAATGTCTTTTGGCCAGGCATAAGCAGCCAATTAGAAGACAAAATCTTGAGATGCCACATATGCCAGGGGTTCAGAAACACACAATCCAAAGAACCCTTAATAAATCATACAGTTTTAGACATACCATTACAGAAGGTAGGAGTTGATTTATTTCATGTAAATGATACAGATTACATATTAATCGTTGACTATTACACTAAATTCCCTGAAATATTGGAGTTGAAGCAAACTTCTAGTCAAGCAATTATTAATGCACTCAAACAGACATTTGCGAGAGATCATCATGCTGTCGGTCGCGATGCGACAAAGACTGCTTTCATTACTTGACTGCCGCTCTCCATTTAGCTCTCTGCTGTGAGAGTTGCATCCATGAGTCGGTCTTAATGTCTCTCAGCTTCAGGTTTCTCTTGATGGTATCCTTGAACCGGAGACGAGGGCGCCCTCTCTTTCTGTAACCAGAAGACAGTTGAGAATAGAGGATCTGCTTTGGTAGCCTGTCTGATGACATCCTCATGAGGTGTCCAGTCCACCGGAGATTCTTTTTGATCAGAAGATCTTCCATAGAGGGCAGCCCCGTCCGTTCGAGTATTTCCTTATTTGTCACTTTGTCCTTCCAGGTTAGCCTCATGATTGAACGCAGATGTCGCATCATGAAGGCATGCAGTTTTTTCACCTGTCGTCTGTACACTCCAGGCCTCGGCTCTGTATAGTTGCATGGATAGCACGATTGCGCAGTAGATCTTGCCTTTGACCCAAATGGACAGATGGTGGTTGTTCCAGAGTCTCTGGCGTAGTCGGCCAAAAGATGCGCTAGCCTTCGCCATCCTCCTCTGTATTTCAGCATCAATGCATCCATCACTTGATATAGTGCTTCCGAGGTAGGTGAATTCCGAATCAGAGTTCAGCTTGTTTCTGTCAACCATGATCTCCTCCTCTCGGGTTCTTGTAGAGTTGGGTTGGTACAGCACCTCCGTCTTTTTTATGTTAATCTTCAGGCCGAATTTCTTTGATGCATCGGAGAAAGCGTCCACTATTTTCTGGATCTCTTCAGCAGAGTGGGCAACCAGTGCAGTGTCATCTGCGAATAGTAGATCTCTCACCAGTATCCGAGTAGTCTTGGTCTTCGCTCTGAAGTGTGCGACATTGAATAGGTCAGCGCTCTGTCTGGACTGTATATAGATGACATCCTCCATGTCTCGGAAAGCCTCATCGAGCATTGCTGATAGGAAGATGGAGAAGAGCGTGGGGGCCAGTACACAACCTTGCTTGACCCCATTGGTAACCCCAAATGATTCCGAGACTTCCCCTCCAACACTAACGTTCGCCATTATTCCCCTATGTAGAGCCTCAATCATAGTTGTGAACTTCTCTGGGCATCCGTACTTCCTCAGTAGCTGCCATAGCACGGTCCTCCCGACTGTATCAAATGCCTTACTGAAATCGATAAATACCATGTACAGTGGTCGGTCCTGCTCAATGCACTTTTCTTGTAGCTGTCGGAGACAAAATATCATATCCACGGTGCTCCGGTTACCTCTGAAGCCATGCTGTGACTCTGGAACTACATCAGGTGTTATGTGAATAGATAGTCTGTTGAGGAGGATCCTGGTGAAGATCTTGCCTGCTATGGAAAGAAGAGAGATTCCTCTATACTTCCCACAGTCTCTTCGATCACCTTTCTTGTAGATGGTTACGATGGTTACCATGCTTGGGGTACAGAACCCCCCTCCCAGGCATTGGTGATTAGTTTGTGCAGTCTGTTGAACAGATTGTCTCCTCCGTGCTTCCATACTTCAGCAGGAATTCCATCACCCCCAGGTGCTTTGCCATCTTTCAGGCTGGTGATTGATCTAGCCATCTCATCCATGGTTGGAATCTCATGGAGGCATGTTTTGGTAATGCGCTGCTGGATATTGTCCAGAGCTTCGTGATCTATGTCACCAGGGATCTTGAGTAGCTTCTGGAAGTGTTCACTCCATCTTGCAACAACTCTCTTGCTGTCAGAAAAGGTCTCCATTCCATCTGTTGATTTCAGGTGAACAGGTCCCTTCTTCACGGGTCCCCACACTTCCTCAGTTCGCTGTAGAAGCCCTTCATGTTGTTTCTGTTTCTGTCTGCAGTTCTCTGCAGCTCCTCTGCCTTCATTTCCCACCAGTCTGATTTCAATGCATGGGTGCGTTTTTGTAGCAATGCTCCACTTCAACACCCTGGCAAAACAAACCACAAAGGGTTTTTACAAATTTATTACAGCAGAAACAACATTTGTTCTCTTAGCTTTAACCTGGTCTTGGACATGGCATACCCAAATATATTGTATCTGATAATGGCCCACAATTTGCAAGTGAGGAGTATCGACGGTTTTCCTCGCTGTATGAGTTCAAACTAGTATATACAAATCTGATGCACGCTCAAAGCAATGGACAAGTCGAATGGTATGTACAGACATTAAAAAAGATGATAAAAAAATGTATTAAAGATGATTGGGATGTACATATAGCTCTGTTAAACTATAGAAACACTACACTAGATGGCAGTGGTGCATCACCAGCGCAATTATTGATATCACGCAAATAAAGAACTTGGATGCCTACCCTAGACTATGACCTAAAACCTAAAATACAAAAGTCTAAATTAAATCAAATAAAACAGAAACAGACAATACAAAAATGTACTTTGACAAACGTGCAGGTAAAACACACCCAAATTAAAAAAAGGGGACAGAATAAGATATAGAAATCATAAAAAAATGAATGGAAACAAGGTAGCATTGTACAAACTAGCACAAGCAACCTGAGAGATTATAAAATCATAAATAACAAACAAAACATCTTACGCCGGAACAGAACATTTATTTTCAAATGCCCAAATGAACAGAAAGCATAGACACTGGTGTAATATATGTATCTGAGGTCAGAGGTCAGGCCGGATCATGATGGATGACATCAGGCCAAGAGGTTCTAAATAAACAGTTACATATCAGAGCTCACGGTGTTCAAATGTCTTTTACATGGTGTCAGATATTACGGGTTGAACTCTTAAGTATGATGCTGTCAGGATTGAAACCCGGGGGTCCATTGAATTTAGATGAGAAGATGGCCGTTAACTGGAGGACAGGGCTTTATTCTTTTGAAATTTATGCGACAGCTGCAGGAGTGTCGATGAAATCCGAGAAGGTTCAGTGTTGTGTGTTTCTGCATGTACCTGGGAGCGAGGCGCAGAAAGTACACAGGATATTTGAATTTGATGCTGTGGACAGAGACAAAATTGCACCGTTAATAAAAATAATAGCTGCCTTTACTCATTATTGTGAAGGCAAGACGAACATCACGGTTGTAAGATATGAGTTTAATTCTTATAATCAGACAAGTGAAAACATTGACACGTACATCCGCGAATTGAAACATCGCGTACAACACGGTTGCTATGAAACTTTGGCAGCTTCGTTACTGTGTGATAGGATTGTGTGTGGCATGAACTGAGGGACCGATTACTACAATCTCATAATTTGTCGTTGGAGCAATGCATTCAAATGTGCCGTTTAAGTGAAAATAGGGCGGTGTTGCGGATTCCGAGGGACACCAGTTTCACAGGGACACTTCCATTCAAATGCATTGTTAACGGCCGTGAGCAAATCTTCATACAGAAAAAGTCAAATATCTCCCAAATTACACCATCTAGAAATAAATCGCTTGGTACACATATAGAAAACATCTTTACCAAAAACATTATATTAAATTTATAAGGTTAGGGTTCTTGAATTCTATTAATTTTGAATAAAACTAACGTTTTGCACTGCGCGTACCGTCAAACTCAAGGCATTGTCAATGGCCGTGAGCAGTCTTCATACAGACAATACAGAAAAAGTGAAATATCTCTAAAATGACACCAGCTACAAACAAATCGCTTGGTACACATATAGAAAACATGTTTAGCAAAAACATTATATTAAATTTATAAGGTTAGTGACGATGCTGTTCGAGTTTGACGCGTGTGCAGGAGCGATGTGTCCCTGTGAAACTGGTGTCCCTCGGAATCCGCAACACCTGTTGAAGTAAACAAGAACAACAACAATCAAGTAGATGCCATAGCAACCGACTACGTCAGGAAGGGAGTTCACACTACACGCGCTTCTCAATGGAGGCAGCCAACAACAGCTCGTTATCAAAACCGCTTTCCTACGGCATCCTCACGTTGTGGTCCTACAATCATGCTAGAGGTAGCTGCCCAGCCCGAGGGAAAGAATGTTTGGGTTGTCACGAAATCGGACATTTTGTGAAAGTTTGCCGACTTCAACAAAAACAGCAACACACTGCACCGATTAACGAGATTATTGTCGATCCGAACAACAGGGATGAGCAGTGCGTACAGCAACAAGTGGATGATGACGAGTACGATTTGTTTGTGGGGACCATCTACAACGACCAGATAACCGACAGTGATCTCTGGTATACAAAATTGGTTATTAACGAACAAGATATATCGTTTAAGCTGGACACGGGATCGGAGGCAAATATTTTACCTCTAGAAACGTACAAGAAACTCGAGAGTGCTAGTTTAAAACCATCAAAATGCCAATTGGTCACTTAAGCCGTGTTTACACGGGGAATTTTGAAGCGAATTAGACAATGCGATTTATATGAAGCGAATTAGTGGCGCGTTTACACGAGCGAGTTTGAAAGTCTGTCGGCGACCGGGAACAAGCAGCCTTAGTTCTGCCTGTAGCCGGCGAGCACTGCTATTTGTTTACTTTACACTCGTCGAATCGACGCCGATGTAGCTGCTACGTTAATATCGCTTGGAATTTATGGTTAATTTAATTAAATTTCATTATTTGAGGATTTAATTCTGTTAAATATGATCGCATTCACTAGATTTTGGCGTAATCGGGCCCTAACACTGCCAGGTACCAGCGATTAGTTACTGCTCCACCTGTTTCCGGCACGCACTACTATTTTATAGTACCGCCGCCCGGGAACCAGCTGAAATCGCTTCATATAAACCACCTCTCGAGGCGATCTACAAAAAGCGCATCATATGAAGCGAATCAGCCCTAATCCGCTTAAGTGGTGCGTTTACACAGCGAATGTGAGGCGAACTAGGCAAGGCGAGTCATATAAAGCGAATTAACTCGCCCGTGTAAACAGGGCTTTACTGTGGTCACCGAATACAACCCAATGGAGAGACTACGCTGAATGTACATGGAACAAAACTATGATTTCAAGTGACTGATGCCGGTGTCGTATCGTCAGCGGCCTGTCATCGTCAGCGGCCTGTCGTCGCTTCTGCGCATACGCGGATTTTAAGACATATGCAAAAGACCCATTCCCTCGCCGGCTACAAGCTCAGCCACGGTACCCGGCTGTGTTAGGGACCGATTAGGCCGAAATCTATTGAATGCGATCATATTTAACAGAATTACATACTCAAATAATGAAATTTAATTAAATTAACCTTAAATTCCAAGCGATATTAACGTAGCAGCTCGATCAGCGTCGAATCGCCGAGTGTAAACAAAACAAATAGCAGTGATCGCCGCAACGTGCGAAAATCCGCGCATGCGCAGAAGCGACGACAGGCCGCTGACGATGACAGGCCGCTGACGATACGACACCGGGAGTGCCATCCTGCGAAAACAAGCATGTGTCGAAGAAGGACTTTTGGCATGTATAGACACGATTGATCAGGGATGAAAGATCTCCGCGATTTCGCGGATATCCGCGAGTAAAATTTTTTTTTACTGATTAACATTAAACAAAATGCCAAGGAATCAGGATGTATGTTGCAATTGGTTAGTTTGACCTTAAATGTTACTAGAATATAAAACCCAAACAAGAAAGAGTTAGGTAGCTATGGGCGATAATATAGTCACAATAAGGATAGTTGAATGCCGCCCTCGACTTTATTTCCGCTATTTTTTTGCCAGAGACCACTTTCATCCCTGTTTATGTCCAACTTAGTTAGATACTGGTGCACTCATTAAACATGTATTTCTGCATAGAACTTAGATGGAATACTAATTCATTGGAATAGAATCTGTCACTGGTGTCTTGCATGTTTATGTGTATGTGTATGGAATATAATTTTTGATGCTGTGCCAACCGACGTGACGGCACAAGACATGGTAAAGAATTACTCTGATGTTTTTGAGGGTTTTGGCCTAATCAGAGTGAATGCAAAAATACATGTTAATGATAATGTAACACCTGTTGTAGACCCACCGCGCAGAGTACCTATAGCGATTGTAGATGATGTGCAGAAAGAATTAGACCAAATGATAGACCTAGGTGTAATCATGAAACAAGACGAGCCAACCCCTTGGATGAATTCTATTACAATTGTTCAGAAACCTGGTAAGCTCAGAATTTTCCTTGACCCAACGAAATTGAATCGAGCCATCTTACGGGGCCCATATCTAGTATGAACTGTCGAAGAGGTGGTGGCACAGATACATGGGGCCAAGTATTTTTTGGTCTTAGATGCGAACAGCAGATATTGGCAAATACAATTAGATGAAGACAGCTCTGAATTATGTACTTTCAATACCCCCTGGGGCAGGTTTCCATATACACGTCTACCATTTGGAATAAAAACTGCAGGGGTCATATTCAAGAAATGAATGAGATACTGTTAAATTTACCTGGGGTTCATGTAATATCCGATGATATTTTAATACATGGCAAGACAATCGAAGAACATAATGTACGCTTAGAAGCAGTGTTACAACGTGCCAGGGAAGTACACCTGAAATTAAACCCTCGAAAAACAAAGATGTGATGTAAACTATGTAGGCCATTTAATCACGTCGGATGGGCTAAAACCAAATGCAGACAGAATCCAAGCAATTATAGACATGCCGAGTCCCACTGATAAGGCAGCAGTGCAGCGTTTCTTAGGCATGATTGGATATGTCAGTAAGTTCATACCGAACATGGCCCAAATTACCAAACCATTGAGAACTGTCATTCAAAAAAATTTAGCATGGCACTGGGAAGAAGCTCAAAGTAATGCTTTTTAGGAATTGAAAGGACTCTTAAGTAGAGCACTCATTCTGAAATATTTCGATGGAAAGGAGAAAATTGTCATCCAGGTGGATGCATCTAAATATGGTTTGGGTGCTACCCTATTTCAATGTGATCTACCAGTAGCGATGGCGTCCAAAGCGCTAGATAAAATCCAGATAAGTTATGCAGTTATTTTTTGCGAACACACTGGACGCGTGCGTCGCGCGTGCGTCAAGTACAAGCGTGCGTCATGCGGTTCTCACGCGTAAATAGCGAACACACTGGACGCGTCTGCCACGCGTCTAAAGGCCGGTACACACCTCCCATATAAAACCCCCATTCCCCCCTCTTCCATTCCCCCCATTCCCCCCTCTTCCATTCCCCCCCATTCCCCCCTTCCATTCCCCCCTTCCATTCCCCCTCTTCATTCCCTCTTCCATTCCCCTCTTCCATCCCCCTCTTCCATTCCCCTTCTTCCATTCCCTCTCTTCCATTCCCTCCCTTTCCATTCCCTCCTCTTGTGTTCCCCTCTTGCGTTCCCCCCTCTTGCGTTCCCCTCTTGCATTCCCCCTGTTGCGTTCCTCCCTGTTGCTTTCCCCCCTCTTGCGTTCCCCCTCTTGCGTTCCCCCATCTTCCGTTCCCCCTCTTCCATTCCCCCTCTTCCATCCCTCTTCTTCATCCATTCTTCCCCCTCTTCCATTCTCCCTCTTCCGTTCCTCCTCTTCCGTCCCTCCTCTTCTGTCCCTCCTCTTCCATTCCCCATTCTCCATCTTCCGTTCCCCCTCTTCCATTCCCCCCTCTTCCATTCCCTCTCTTCCATTCCCTCCCTTTCCATTCCCTCCTCTTGTGTTCCCCTCTTGCGTTCCCCTCTTGCATTCCCCTCTTGCATTCCCCCTGTTGCATTCCTCCCTGTTGCTTTCCCCCCTCTTGCGTTCCCCCTCTTGCATTCCCCCTTATCTTCCGTTCCCCCTCTTCCATTCACCTCTCTTCCATTCTCCCTCTTCCATTCTCCCTCTTCCGATCCCCGTCTTCCGTCCCTCTTACGTTCCCCCTCTTCCATCCCTCCTCTTCCATTCCCCCTCTCCCATTCCCCCTCTTCCATTCACCTCTCTTCCATTCTCCCTCTTCCATTCTCCCTCTTCCATTCCCCTCTTCCGTCCCTCCTCTTCCGTTCCTCCTCTTCCATCCCTCCTCTTCTGTCCCTCCTCTTCTGTCCCTCCTCTTCCATTCCCCATTCTCCATCTTCCGTTCCCCCTCTTCCATTCCCCTTCTTCCATTCCTCTTCCATTCCCCCCTCTCCCATTCCCCCTCTTCCATTCCCCTCTCTTCCATTCCCTCTCTTCCATTCCCTCCCTTTCCATTCCCTCCTCTTGTGTTCCCCTCTTGCGTTCCCCCCTCTTGTGTTCCCCTCTCTTGTGTTCCCCTCTTGCATTCCCCCTGTTGCATTCCTCCCTGTTGCTTTCCCCCCTCTTGCGTTCCCCCCTCTTGCGTTCCCCCTCTTCCATCCCCCCCTCTCCCATTCCCCCTCTTCATTCCCCCTTTTCATTCCCTCTTTCATTCCCCCTCTTCATTCCTCCTCTTCCATTCCCCCCTTCTTCCAATCCCTCTCTTTCTTCCCCCTCTTTCATTCCCTCTTTCATTCCCCCTCTTTCATTCCCCCTCTTTCATTCCCCTTTTTCATTCCCCCTCTTTCATTCCCCCTCTTTCATTCCCCCATTCCCCCTCTTTCATTCCCCCTCTTTCATTCCCCCTCTTTCATTCCCCTCTTTCTTCCCCCTCTTTCATTCCCCCTCTTTCATTCCCCCTCTTTCATTCCCCCTCTTTCATTCCCCCTCTTTCATTCCCCCTCTTTCATTCCCCCTCTTTCAGTCCCCTTTTATTCCCCCTCTTTCATTCCCCCTCTTCCACCCCCTCTTTCATTCCCTCTCTTTCATTCCCCTCTTTCATTCCCCCTCTTTCATTCCCCCTCTTTCATTCCCCCTCTTTCATTCCCCCTCTTTCATTCCCTCCTCTTCCATTCCCCTCTTTCATTCCCCCTCTTTCATTCCCCCTCTTTCATTCCCCCTCTTCCAATCTCCTCTCTTTCATTCCTTCCTCTTCCATTCCCTCCTCTTCCATTCCCTCCTCTCCCATGCCCCCTCTTCCATTCCCCCTCTTTCATTCCCCCTCTTTCATTCCCCCTCTTTCATTCCCCCTCTTTCATTCCCCCTCTTTCATTCCCCCTCTTTCATTCCTCCTCTTCCATTCCCCCTCTTTCATTCCCCCTCTTTCATTCCCCCTCTTTCATTCCCCCTCTTTCATTCCCCCTCTTTCATTCCCCCTCTTTCATTCTCCCTCTTTCATTCCCCTCTTTCATTCCCCCTCTTTCATTCCCCCTCTTCCATTCCCTCCTCTCCCATGCTCCCTCCTCCATTCCCCCTCTTTCATTCCCCCTCTTTCATTCCCCCTCCTTCATTCCCCCTCTTCCATTTCCCCTCTTCCATCCCCCTCTTCATTCCCTCTTTCATTCCTTCCCCCTCTTCATTCCCCTCTTCACCCCCTCTTGGGGAATGAAAGAGGCGGAATGCAAGAGGAGGGGAATCCAAGAGGGGCGAAAGCAACAGGGAGGAATGCAACAGGGGGAATGCAAGAGGGGAATGCAAGAGGGGGGAACGCAAGAGGGGAACACAAGCGGAGGGAATGGAAAGGGAGGGAATGGAAGAGAGGGAATGCAAGAGAGGGGAATGGAAGAGGGGGAATGGGAGAGGGGGAATGGAAGAGGAGGAATGGAAGAAGGGGAATGGAAGAGGGGGAACAGAAGATGGGGGAACGCAACAGGGGTGAACGCAACAGGGGTAATGCAAGAGGGGAACGCAAGAGGGGGAAACGCAAGAGGGGAACACAAGAGGAGGGAATGGAAGAGAGGGAATGGAAGACAGGGGAATGGAAGAGGAGGAATGGAAGAGGGGGAACGGAAGATGGAGAATGGGGAATGGAAGAGGAGGGACAGAAGAGGAGCGACGGAAGAGGAGGAACGGAAGAGGAGGGACGGAAGACGGGGATCGGAAGAGGGAGAATGGAAGAGGGAGAATAGAAGAGAGGCGAGTGGAAGAGGGGGAATGGGAGAGGGATGGAAGAAGGGGAATGGAAGAGGGGTATGAAAGAGGGAATGAAAGAGGGCGAATGAAAGAGGGCGAATGAAAGAGGGCGAATGAAAGAGGGCGAATGAAAGAGGGCGAATGAAAGAGGGCGAATGAAAGAGGGGGCAATGGAGAAGAGGGAATGGAAAGGGAGGGATGAAGAGGCGAATGAAAGAGGGCGAATAAAGAGGGGGAATGAAAGAGGGGGAATGAAGAGGGGGAATGGAAGAGGGGGAATGAAGAGGGGATGGAAGAGGGGGCTGGGAGAGGAGGGAATGGAAGAGGGGGAATGAAGAGGGGGAATGAAAGGGGGGAATGAAAGAGGGGGAATGAAAGAGGGGGAATGGGAGAGAGGGAATGAAGAGGAGGGAATGAAGAGGAGAGGGGGAATGAAAGAGGGGGAATGAAAGAGGGGGAATGAAAGAGGGGGAATGAAAGAGGGGGAATGAAAGAGGGGGAATGGAAGAGGGGGCATGGGAGAGGAGGGAATGGAAGAGGAGGGAATGGAAGAGGGGGAATGAAAGAGGGGGAATGAAAGAGGGGGAATGAAAGAGGGGGAATGAAAGAGGGGGAATGAAAGAGGGGGAATGAAAGAGGGGGAATGAAAGGGAATGAAAGAGGGGGAATGAAAGAGGGGGAATGAAAGAGGGGGAATGAAAGAGGGGGAATGAAAGAGGGGGAATGAAAGAGGGGGAATGAAAGAGGGGGAATGAAAGAGGGGGAATGAAAGAGGGGGAATGAAAGAGGGGGAATGAAAGAGGGGGAATGAAAGAGGGGGAATGAAAGAGGGGGAATGAAAGAGGGGGAATGAAAGAGGGGGAATGAAAGAGGGGGAATGAAAGAGGGGGAATGAAAGAGGGGGAATGAAAGAGAGGAGATTGGAAGAGGGGGGAATGGAAGAGGAGGAATGAAGAGGGGGAATGAAAGAGGGGGAATGAAAGAGGGGGAATGAAAGAGGGGGAATGAAAGAGAGGAGATTGGAAGAGGGGGAATGGAAGAGGAGGGAATGGAAGGGGAGGGAATGGAAGAGGAGGGAATGGAAGAGGGCAAAGTCGGGCAAAGTCAGGCAAAGTCGGGCAAAGTCGGGCAAAGTTGGGCAAAGTTGGGCAAAGTCGGGCAAAGTCAGCCAAAGTCAGGCAAAGTCAGGCAAAGTCGGGCAAAGTCGGGCAAATTCGGTCAAAAGCCACGCGTCACCATGCGTCAAGCGTAAAAAATCGCTCCAAAAGCGATCCGTGACGCACGCGCGAGAAACGCGCGAGAAACGCACGCGCCAGTGTGTTTGGGTTCTCTTTATTACATACATTTTGATTTTTGACGCACGCGTGACGCTTGACGCACGCGCGAGATACGCGTCCAGTGTGTTCGCAGCTAAATAGAAAAAGAGCTTTTGGCTATATGTTTCAGCTGCAAGAAATTCCATGATTATATTTATGGAAATGAAATAACAATACAAACAGATCACAAACCTCTCGTCGCTATTATGCTTAAACCTATACACCAGTTGTCGGCTATGATGCAGAGAATGCGCATGAGGCTCCAAAACTACACCATAAAAGTAACATACTTAAAAGGGTCAAACCTATTTTTTGCAGATACTCTGTCACTAGCGCACACATAAAAAATAGACCCAAACGACCTCTACGATCATGACATCTTCAATAGATATCAGTACGGATATCGTACAACGGATCAAAGCAAGCACCGATTTGGATTAGACACTCCAAGAAGTAAAGCATTTAACAATAAACGGCTGGCCTACCATTAATAAACATGTAGCTTCCTATGTAAAACCATATTATACATTTAGGCATGATATAACATTATATAACGGAATCCTCTTAAAAGGAAACCAAATAATAGTCCCTAAGTCCTTGCAACCTAATATTTTAGAGAAATTACATGAATCGCATTTAGGGATAGTGAAATGTAATCAACTAGTTAGGGGTAATGTTTTTTGGCCAGGCTTAAGCAGCCAATTAGAAGATAAAATCTCAAGATGTCAAATATGCCAGGAGTTCAGGAATGTACAGGCCAAAGAACCCAAAGATGGTTGAGATGTACATATAGCACTAGTAAATTATAGAAACACTACACAAGATGGCATAGGTGCATCACCGGCACAATTATTGATGTCACGCAGACTAAGGACTAGGATACCTACCCTAGACCATGACCTTAAACCTAAAATACAAACATCAAAATTAAATCGAATAAAACGTAGACAAACCGTACAGAAAGCTTACTTCGACAAACATGCAGGTAAGACACACCCAACATTAAAGACAGGGGACAGAGTCCGATACAGGGATCATAACAATGAGTGGAAACAAGGAAACATTGTCCATACTAGCGCAGACAACCTGACAGATTATAAACTCATAAATGAAAAGCAGAAGATATTACACCGTAACAGAAGATTTATTTTCAGGTGCCCAAATGACAGAAAAAGCACAGACATTAGAGTCGAGAAAAGCCAAAGATTTTCACGAATCACCCAATATAGACAACACTTCACACTACACTACACGATACGGCAGGATTAGTAAGCCTACGACCCGTTTTGGGTATTAGTGTAATGTATATAAATCCACTTACAGGTTGATACAACGTAGAGCAGAAGTTATATGAAATATTTGCATTCTATGTACTGACATAATATTCATATTGGAAATTGAACTGTGTTGTACTATTTATTACTGGTTTACAATTGTTATGGAATTTGGTAGATGATGTCGTTAAGCAGTTGCGTTAAAGTTGCAGTTTTCTGCCAATAACCATCATTTACAATGACTGTGAAATGTGATTCATAGGATGTGTTAAACATGTTGGTCAACTTAATTGTATGGGACCAAACTATAATCACCTAGGTATTAAGTATACTTGCTGTACTTGATAACATAACATGCGCAAAAGAATGCATGTATGTCGGACAATCAGGATATTTACTGGTATTTGAAATGTTGGGGCACCAGCAGAGCAGCCCTTGTGGTTATTATGCAGATGGTGGGTGACCCCGCGGCAGGGACCGGGCGTGCTGGGGCCGTCCGGCGGCCTGCGTCGGGCACCAGCATGCTCTTCAATGCATGGTGTGATGCTATGCAACTTAATTTTATGAATGGTGATTTTATAGTGCTGTGATACTGTGGTACCGCATCACCAACACCATGACCTAATATATCACTCAGGCATATTATCCTTTTTACATCTGTATGTATATTGTATATATTATAAATATTCTTCTTTATATATGGTTGATATTAGGGTATATAATTGAAGGAACACAAGATTAATTTTAATCGAATATTTAATAAAAGTATCAAGCAGAATAATAATTCTAATAGTTCTACACCCAGTAAATATAACTGCTAATCAATTAAATATCCCAGGTATAAATATTTAATTCAACATCTATGATTTAAAATATCATTGACCAATGTTAGCAATCTTATCTAAACAGGCATTTACTGAACAAATATATATATAGACCAGACAGGATGGCCGAATGAGTTGAGCACCCATCTCCCGTTTTGGTAGATCATGGGATTCGATCATACGTGTAAAAAAAAACGTCGGGTCAAACCAATCACTTAAAAATGTATACTTGTTGCTTCCTAGCCAGGCTCTCGGCATTATTAGGACAGGGCAAGGACTAGTTGGCTCAGTGTCAGGATGATGCGCGAAAAGGAAGAAAGCGAGGCGGTTGTGGAGGAAAGAGGCGTTTATTGGTACGCCTCAGACAAACAGGTTATACAACAAAGCAAGTGAGGAGGCTCATGAGGAGCAAACATGTAATACAGGTGAATTGAGGAAGGTAAAAGGAGAGGCTCAGAGGGAGCGGAAATAGAACCTATGGTGTAGAGTTCAGTGGAGGGGCAACGAGGAGCCCTCCACCAGCAGTAGGATAGATAGTTGGGTGGGTGGGTGGAGACAATGGAGCAGCAGGGAGGACGGCAGGAAGGCGAGTGACTGACAGAGGCCGGCGGGCGGCCTTATAAGGGAGGAAGGGACGGCGAGGGCGGGGGAGGTGAGAAAGCGGCGGGGAGGGGGAGGGGCGAGGGAGAAAGCTGAGAGGCGGGTGACAGGGAAGGTGTGAATGCTGCGCGACGCCCGTCAGGGCGGGGGGAGGGTCTCTTCCTCTCCACGCATCAAACGTAATGCGAGCATTACGACCGATGCGCGAAAAGGAAGAAAGAGAGGCGGATGTGGAGGAAAGAGGCGTTTATGGGTACGCCTCAGACAAACAGGTTATACAACAAGGCAAAGTGAGGAGGCTCATGAGGAGCAAACATATAATACAGGTGAATTGAGGAAGGTAAAAGGAGAGGCTCAGAGGGAGCGGAAATATAACCTATGGTGTAGAGTTCAGCGGTGGGGCGCCGAGGAGCCCTCCACCAAAGCGGAGGAGAGGGCTCGAGGCGCGCCCGAGGGGGCGAGGCGGGGCACGTATGTATGCACCGCCTCAGAGGTCCAGGTGCCTTGCGCCATTATATCGGCCAAGGGCACCCCGGCACGGTGGCAGGCCTGGGCGGCGCCTCGGCGGAGGCTGTGGAGAGTGAAGGTCTCGGAGGCGGGCACTCCTTGGGCCCGCAGGGCGCCCCTCAGGAGTGTGGTGAGGGAGCGCAGGTCGAGGGGCCGGCATGAGAAAGGCCGGCGCATCGGGGGGCACTGGGCGAGGGCGCTCCACCAGGCTGCGACGGGGCAGAGCTTTGATCCGGGGGCGGCAGGGACGAAGAGGGCGACCGCGCCCGAGGGGCCGGAGATGGTCTTGGAAGTCCTTATGAGGAGCCGCAGGCCCCCGGGCGCGGGGCGGTCGTCAGCGCGGGTGAGGGTGTGGGGGCCGCCCCAACCCTCGGGGCTCGGAGCCAGGAGGTTGGACTGCCGGAGCATCCCGAAGTACCCAAGGAGGAGGGCGGCCCGAGGCACGAGTGAGGCGAGGCCCGCTCGCGTGAGGTGGGCGATGGCGAGGGCGAGCTGCTGCGGAGTCAGGGGAGGGGCCTGACGCGGGACGTGCGTGGACGTGCGTTCCCCCCCGACCGACGTCTTTAGCGAGGCGAGGGTCGAAGCCCGAGGTGAGGCCCCCCTGCCCCCTCCACCCAGGACCGCGCCCCCAAGACCGCGTTCTTGATGGAGGCCGGGGCAAGGGCGCGGGCGTAGAGGGAGGCGGGGTATGACGCGACGTCGAAGGCCGACGGCGCGAGGGGGTCCAGGCCTCGGGCAACGATGTAGCCCACAAAGTCCTCGGCTTGTCGACGGCGGTTTCTCCAGGTAGCTGGGGCGAGTGATGCGAGGCATAGGCGGGTGACATCGGCGACCTTGGCGGAGGAGAAGCCTAGAGGCCGGGATGAAACGGGAACGCGTCATGAGATGCGTGGGCGGGTTGGAGCCCGAGGCGGGCCACCTCGGCCCGCGCCATCTCGGCCCAGGGGCCGGCGAGGTGGGCGCGGCTGAGGGCGTCGGCGAGGAGGAGGTCCGCCCTGGGCTTGTGGGTGATGCGGAGCTCGAAGGAGCCCGTGGTTGCCATAAGCCACAGCTCCCTCGCGCAGGTCCCGAGGGTGGGGTCTCGGGCGCGTCCCGACTCGAGCGCGGCAACAGAGGCCATGTTGTCGGTATTAACAACCACCGTCGCCCCTGCGACGTCATCGGCGAGGAGGAAGCGGAGGGCGACGACGAGGTTGACCGCCTCGAGCTCGTGGATCGACGGGAAGCGCGCCCGGAAACCCGGGGAGGAACCTCAGGCGTAGAAGTGGGTGCTGGAGTAGGCCCCCCCTCCCGTCAAGCAGGAGTCGCACTCAATTAGCAGGCGGCGGCCCTCCGGGGCCCGGAGGAGGTGGAGGCCGTTGGTGACACGGCCGTATGTGGCGAACCACCTCAGGTCCCGGAGGGCGTCGTCGGCGAGGGTAAGAGAGGTGGCCCTGAAGCACCTGCGGAGCGCCCCGAGGAGCCGGGCCATGAATTTCCGTCCGGGGGGTCACGCAGCTGTTGACATGGTTGAGGCGGCCTAGGAGACTTTGGAGGTCGCGTTTCCCGAGGGTGGGGCGGGCGATGCGGGCCTCGCAGTCGTCGATCAGGGCCTGGATCTTGTCGGGGACTACCCGGATGGTCATCGCCTCGCTGTCGAGGGTGAACCCGAGCCAGGTGAGGCGGACAGTGGGGGGATGACACTTCCCGGGTGCCACGTCGAGGCCGAGGGCCGCAGTGAGGGCGAGGAAGGCGTCAAAGGCCTGGCACGCCCTCAGGTAGAAGCCCTCGCACCCGATGAAGTCCGATGTAGACGAGGGCGTGGAAGCCCTCGCACCGGCTGATCCAGGCCACTGCTGCGGTGCCGCGGACGCACGCCGCGCCCGAGGAGCGGCAGCCAAAGGGGAGGGCGAGGTCGACATATGTGTTGCCGTCCAGGCAGATGCCATACAGAGGGCAGGAGAGCGGGTCGGCACGGAGCTGGTGGTAGGCCCGGGAGATGTCGGCCGACCCGACATAGGCCCCGGTGCCTTCGTTGATGAGGCGGCGGCCTACGTCGGCGACAGAGGGGAGCCTGTAGGAGTGGGGTCTCCCGAGGAACTCGCGCCGGGGGATGCCCGAGTTTACGCTCACTCCCGGAGGGTAGGAGAGGTCCACGATGACCCGCCTCCTTCCCGAGTCGGACTTGGGGCGGGTCATCATGGGGGAGACCTGGGTCCAGGGGCTGAAGGGGGGGCGGTGAAGGGGCCGCTGAGGGCGCCGAGGGCCAGCTCCGTGTCGACAAACTCTCGGATGTGAGGGAGGTTTTCGGGGGGGCTCGCGGTGGTTAGAGAAGGTCGGGCGGGGAGGGGTCGAGGCGGAGTAGTTTGAGGGAAAGCCGAACTCGAGGAAGTCGAGTACAGCGGGGTCGGGGTAGCCCTGGAGGCGGGTATGTGGAGGCCTGAGGGGAGGGGGATGCGGGCGGCCAAAAAATTAGGTAGGCCCGCATCCCGGAGGGCAGTGTAAGTGCGGGTGAAGGTGGGGTACCGGGCCCACGCCTTGATGGAGGTTTGGGGCCAGGTGGAGAGGATGGTGGGGCAGTAGTGGGTGGGGGTGGGGCTGCAGGAGGGGGCGGCGGGGAGGGTGTCCTGGAGGTGGGTGTCGAGGGTGTGGGCCGTGGCGGGCGGGGGGAGGGGGAGGAGGTGCGGTGGGGGTGGGAGAGGGGGGCAGCAAAGTCCTGTGGGGTGGGGGAGGGAGTGGGCGGGGGAGGGTCGGGGGGGTGGGGGAGAGGGCGGAGGGTCGGGAGGGCAGAGAAAGGCAGTGTCGCCGGGGTTGAGGTGTGGGTCGAGGTCGATGTTGATCGACTGGTGGCGGGAGGCGTTGAGAGCCTTAGGGGCGGGGTGGTGATCCCCGGCTGAGGTGGTGGCGCTGGGCGGGTCGGCGCCGAGGTGGTGCATGGGCCGCACTCCTGGGGGGTGGTTGTGCTCCGGGCTGGCCGGTGGTTGTCCGGCTGGGGGCCGGGGGCGATATCGTGGGGGCTGTCAGGGCTGGCGGTGGTGGTGGTGGTGGTGCTGGTGGGGTTGTCGGCTTTCTTGGGTTGTTGGGTGGGCTGGTTAAGGGCCTCCGGGCCGGCCGGGGGGCACCGGCGGACTAAAAATCCGCCAAGGTGGCGGAGGTCGCATACTCACGTATGCGTTTTGTCATGCACACGGCCTCACTGTGCATCATGAGCACCTTGCGCACGTTCGCGCAGTACGCACACGTGTGTCGCCGCCTCGTCCCCCCTTGGCCGTGGGCCTCCCCGGGTGTGCCTTGATTGCACGAAGTGGGTTCCCTGTTCCAAGCGTTGCAAGGGGCCCCGTGGAGGTCCCTACTGTACGGCACCCGAGTGTCGGCTTGGAGTTGGCGCCGGGGTCTGGCTGGGTCTGCGGCTCGGGTGGGTGCGGGGGCGGCTTGGAGGGCGGGCATGGTGAGGGACTCCACCCTCACCAAGTTGAGGGCAACTGGGTCATGCCAGCCGTGGGGGAGCCTCCCCTCCGCGATTGCAGAAAAAATTGACTCGGAGTAGCGGCGGACGGTAGGCCACGGGTAGACCAGGTTGTCCCCGAGCACGGTGAGGGTGTGGTGGTGGAGGCCTGCGATGGAGTGAGCAGGGAAACTTGGGTGGCTGAGGAGGGCGGTGAGGGTGAGGCTATTCTCGTCCTTGGTAGCCCCTCTTCACCGACTTCCTCTCCGGCCCCCTCTGGACGAGGTCCGAGGGGAAGAGATAGTCGGGGGAAATACCTTTGCGTCTCCCTGTGTGCTGCGCCTCGGCCGACGCCAGGATCTCCCGTACGGCGTCGGCCGCGGATGCTGGGGAGTGGTCGACGGCATCCTGTAGGTAGACCGGGGGCGGGGCGGCCGGGGGCTGCGCAGTGAGCCGGCCGTACCGCTCGTACTGCGGGTGTACCGCTCCCGGGACCGGCGCCTTAGGTGGCGGCCTAGGGCACGCTCCTCCGATGACGTGGAAGGTGTGAATGCTGCGCGACGCCCGGCAGGGCGGGGGGAGGGTCTCTTCCTCTCCACGCATCAAACGTAATGCGAGCATTACGACCAATGTGACTGAGTGGGATATCCAGTCATGGTGCTGGTGGCTTGGTCTCCTAGTGGGGCAGCACTATAAATTCACCATGAATCGGTACCCATCATGAGATGACCTTATATATTGCCCGGGTGAAATACTGCAACAAATCTATACATATATCGCGGTGGTAGATATTAAATGTTCACCTTAATATAATTATGAAGCTTCACAAAGCACATAACTGGTATTGAAATGAACTGATAAGACAGGCACCATGCAATAAACAAAGCATGGAATCCAACGAAGGGTGTGGTATTTGATTCGATGCCAAGCATCCTGCCAAACACGAAATGACTCATACTGTGTGGGGTATGTTGTATAAATTGTTCATATTACTAAGATAAGTGGAAATATGAAAATTTGCATATCCATAACAAACATCTACCTGCCCCCGCAACAATATTCCAACTTGTTATTGTAAGACATAATCTGTATTTCTAAACTGTAATCATTAGAATGATGTTGTGGATGTGTGTTAAAATGATGTTGTGGATGTGTGTTAAAATGATGTTGTGGATGGATGCTACACGGTTAATTTTAATGTTTTTGTCAGTTTGTATATAATCAAAATTTTAAAAAGTCTTTTTTTTTTCAACACTTAAATATGCACAACACATATAGCACAACATCATGTAAGCATATTTTGTATACCTTATTTTTGATAAATTAAATGCATGTTGTCTTGTTAACATGCTTAATTCGATTTATATTAATTAAGAGTGGCTGACAGGCCCGAGGCCTATTATAGCTGTATCCTATTGACTGATTGAATACACATAGGTAGCAATAACTATTTGACCCAAAACAAAACTAAAGGTGGAGAAGTATATATTTTGCTGTATTTATTTGTTGCCTTTCATTTTTGGTTAGCCCAGTGTTCTACTGAGGTATTTGTCTCGCATAGGAAGGGAGTCCGAAGCATAATAACGATGCCAGGGAATCAGTTTGTTTTGTTGTTGTTTTGTGTCTTGCTTCCGGCAGCCAGTGCAATGCATTGGCGCATAATTTCCGAATTGTGGTTGATTCGATGAGGGGAGCCGGGTACCAACCACGCCCCAAGCGGGCAGGACGAACATCAGGTAATCGAAACCTCCCCCCACATCTAGCCAATCGCTTTCGCTCGGCCGTTGAACTGACAACTTAAAAAGATAACTAGCCACATCCGACTCCACCCACACCACCCACAACAAAATACCCCCGTCAAAAACGATTTACATCAAAAGGAGGATGCGGAGGACACGATGAACCTCACGTCCGGTCAGGCCCGCGAAGCGCACAGCCAGGAGACCTCCCCCTGAGGAGGAGCAGCTCGAGGCAGTTCTACAAGATGGTGGCGATGCCAGGGTCTTCCGCCAGCACATCGCAACACCGCCGCCCATCCCCGGAAGCCACCAGCCCCAGGCAAAGCGAAGCGAGTGACAAACACGTTGACGATGAGAAAAAGGCAGGAGGACCTGATAAAGAAAATGCAGGAGACAATGGAGGCCATGGAGATGTGCTGGCAAGGATGGAGCAGCATATCCTCCGGCAGGAGAAGGGCTCGCGGAGGCCCCCAGCGAGGATCACCGACGCCGCCCCTATGCCCGAATCGCCTCTCCGTACTCCCCGGTGTTGCGGATTCCGAGGCACACCAGTTTGCTAGGGACACTTCCATTCAAATGCATTGTTAACGGCCGTGAGCAATTCTTCATACAGAAGAAGTCAACTATCTCTCAAATTACACCATCTAGAAACAAATCGCTTGGTACACATATAGAAAACATATTTACCATAAAGACTATATTAAATTTATATGGTTAGGGTTCTTGATTTCTATTATTTTTTAATAAAACTAACGTTTTGCACTGCGCATACCGTCAAACTCAAGGCATTGTCAATGGTCGTGAGCAATGTTCATACAGAAAATACAGAAGAAGTCAAATATCTCTCAAATTACACCATCTAGAAACAAATTGTTTGGCACACATATAGAAAACATCTTTACCAAAAACATTATATTAAATTTATAAGGTTAGTGACGATGCTGTTCGATTTTGATGCATGTGCAGAAGCGATGTGTCCCTGGCAAACTGGTGTCCCTGGGAAACCGCAACACCGGCTTACCTCCCCGGCAATTTGGACGGCGAGTTCAGGGAGGCGGACATATCATGGGTCAGACAGGAAAGGGGAACACGGAGGGACAGCCCGGCGCCCGGCCCACCCCCCGGCCGGGCACCGCCAACACCGCCGGGTAGGGTGGTGACATCAGCAGGGATGAAAGATCTCCGCGATTCCGCGGATTTCCGGGATTTTTCAATCCCACGGCACCATCAGCATATACTAATATGTGGTGCAGACGCCGCAGCACTATCAGTGTATACTACTAATAAATGCACTATCAGCATATACTACTAATACATGCTTCAAACGGCGCAGCACTATCAGCGTATACAAATATATATGACCGAATTCCAGAAATTTTCCACGATTCCTTGACAATGCTAAACCTATGGGACAATATCAGCATTTCCGCTTTTTCCCCTGGAGACCACTTTCATCCATGCATCAGGGATCCTATGTGGTGTAATGGTTAGCACACAGGCCCGGAATGCAAAGAGATGTGGGTTCTACTCCCACTCTAGGTGCAATATATTCCATTTGCATTACCCCTATGACAAATAGGAAAGACATTCTATATATATATATATAAACACAATTCAAAACCAACCGATTAAACCAACGTTAAAGCCAAATACAACATTTTAATGGTTTAGGCTATTCTGTTCGCATATTACTTTATTAGCTATAAAATACTTGACAAACTAGATGTTGGATATGATTTTAATCTTTCTTAGAAGGCTTTATGTGCTCATCTCATTTGATTATATGTCTAATACTTTTATTTATTTTAGTGTTTTTCTGCGTGTAAATATAGTTTATTTAATTAATAAATTGCCTCTGATCTTACAGCCATGAGACAAAACAGATATTTACAATATATGTATATGTAGTCTGATGTGTTCATGTATAAATTGTTGCTGTGTATTTAGACATGATCATAAAAGCACCATCTGCTGGCCGAGACACATGCACATTTTTATTTTACTAAATGTATTTTATTCATCGAATAATATCTCTTGTCAGTGCCAGAGCACTAGTCTTCCAGCCATACAGTACAATTCCTTGATACATAAATGAAACTATCAGTTGTAATTGTAACTGCATGCAAATCCTGTTTGATACTAAAAGTATTATACATATTATAAATGGAATATCAGCTGTAGTAGTAACTGTGTACAATTCCAGTCCAATAAAAGAATCGGTGAATATGTATTGTATGGTTCTAGAATGTTCTTTAAGCATTTTTTCCATATTTCCTTTTTTCTAAAAAAAGAAAAATATATACTTATTTTCAATTACATATATATATATATATACTAAATATGCAAATCAGTGAATGGGATATCAGGTGACAGTGCTGGTGGCTTGGTCTCCCAGTGGAGTAGCACTATGAAGTCACCATGAGTGCGCACTGTCACAAGTCGGTACCCGTCCTGGTATGACCTTAGATGTTGCCAGGACATAAGACTCCAACAACCAACCATCCCAACGACAAGTGGCACAAGAGGAGATGGTACCACCTTCCTCCAATTCTTTACCAGTTGTGCTTGACCTTCAAACCAGGTTATAAATAGAATATGTGATATAAGAGATGGCTATGCCCTAGTAGGAGAAAAGACACAAAGCGAGGAGTGGTGGATATATATAGTTCTAAAATAGGAACAAATTGAAAAAGGCTGAATCATGTAATCATTATGCTATGTAACTTTGACATCACTTGACATGAAAACTGTATGTGTATATGTATAACATACAGGGACATATTTGATTTAATTTGATTCTATTTAACAAAAAGATCAATTACTGATTTGCATATATACAGTTGTTTCGTAACCCTTTGTAAAATATTCCGATAAAACACATTGGTGGGGAATGTGAACTGGTCTATAAGGGATTACAAATTGTCTATAAAGGTAAATGATGTATAGGGCCAGGGGCATTAATATATTATGTGGTGCAGGTGATCCTTTACTTGTATTAAATAGTCATTGTGTATTCCATAGATAGTGTGAGAAGGGGACTGCTGTTAGTGTGGAAGGAGCTCAAGAGCTCTACTCACAACTCCTTCCCCCTCAAGTGTTAGTCACGGATCACCACACACACAGACACAACAGTGCATGTGAGACCAAAGCAGCCACAAGGCATGGTGGTGGTGGGGAGAACACAGTTGCCATAGTGACACAAGAATGCTTACTGTTGATTGGTGGACATAGAAATGCTTACTGTTGATTGGTGGACCTAGAAATGCTCACGGTTCATTGGAGGGCATAGCCAGGTGATATGCTATGTCAGGTCCAGAAACCACTATATAATATTAAACCTGAGGGTGCAAGCTCTCACTTACTTTACTTTCACTCTATACTCTGCCTTTCTTATACTGTATTGATTTCATATTAGCCTGCCTACACAACTACAGCTGCCAGATGACGACTTTACCAAATGGCAACAACGACGTGTTGAAACCGACCGGGTTAGAAACCACACGACTACCATTAGTAAGTAGGGACTTTGCATATGGCACAGGTGTCATTATCAGTGGGAGTATTGCACCCACCCCTCCCTCGATGTGTGTACTCAACGGGTTTCGTTAATACTGTTCTAGTTTGACTGTGTACAATAGCATTGTGACTAGGACTTTATAAACTATATTTAATATAGCTGTCGACTAGAAGTTATTTTAACAGAGGTAGTTAATTATAACTTTATGGACTAGTGCTTTATATTATATTATAGATAATACTGTGGTCTAGTAGTGTTTTTTACTTAAAAGTGCGACAACAACATTTATTTCTATTCGAAATTGAGAATATTGCATTTTGGTAGTTATTATAATACAACGGTAGTGACTGCAGTATATAGTATATAGTGTTAATTACAAAATTTGAGAGGACTTAAGACATCGAATGGTTAGTTTTATATTGTGTAGGTAGTGTTATTTTTCTGCTATCAAATTGTCATCCTTTTCATCGTTTTAGAGGTTTAAAATGATTTGAAATTGCTTTGTCAACGACTTTTTCTGACAGAAAGTGTCAATTCTTAAGGAAACATTAGTCTTTGACATTGGTATTACTGTAATGTGCCATGTCTGAAGCCTCGTGTTGCTGGTAGAAATTTGTTTCCATTCGGACTACTTTCGGTAATTTACTTTAGCCTTGAGGTGAATGAGAGCATAGTAATATACTACGAAGAAGACTTTTCACTTTTCTCCTACATTGCAGGCATATTTCTCTGGTTGGATACAATTCTTTACTTTATTTCTACCGCGCTTAACTCAGCAGCCTGAAATTGCCTATACTCGTCACATGGAGGATAACTGTGTGAATACTATGGGTACATTTGCATTGCTGAGTCTGATATAGAAATGACTTGTTGTCGCAGAATTTTGATATTTAAAAAAAGAGAGAATAACAACACATTATTAACATTAGTAACTGAGGATTAAAGTAACATGATGAAACCAAGTGTTGTTGCACTTAAAAATATTGTCAGCACAGAGTATACAATTAGAGGCGTACGGTAATTCTGTACCCATGTGGAAGGGGCGGTTACACAATTTACGCGAGAGATAGTCGTAGGGATATAACTTTGGCGGGTATTTTGAGTCAAAATTCATTGGGTTCACGTTGTCTTGTGCATTTGGTACAGTACATAAGTTGTTGCCATTATTTTTTTGCTTTCTTTCTAAAATCTCTTGAGGAATGCTTAAAATGTCAATTCTGAGTTAGGTTTAGTGACTATGAAATTCTGAATCAAATCTAGGTAATTTAGATAATTCTAGTCAAATAGATAGTCTGAATGCTTCTTCTTTAGATTTCTCTAAAACTATTCTCTAGAAAAGTCCTGAAGTGATTCCTTTGAGTTAGTTAATCTTGGAGATATTCATAGTGTACTGAAGTCTCTAAGAAAAGGTGTAGATAGTTTGTTTGTAGCCAGTGGGAGTGATGAATATTCAGAAATTCATGCTGTGAGAGTTGCTATAGCTATTGGGGATTCTGGAACATTTGGAGAAAATTCATTCTGTAAATGCTGCAATACCTTATCATGTTAGTTCTTATGTGTCAGGCGTACATCTTGAGTCGCCGCATGAGAATATAGAACTGCCGGGTAGGGTAGATACTGCATCTAAATTTAGACGTAGTTCAGTCACACAGCACATGGCGGAGCATGCGCTGTCAACACAACAGCACAGAGACAATGGGAAAGCGACGCGACTGCGCATGCACAGACGTTATCGATTTTACGTAATGCCATTGACTTTGCGAATTGGTACGACTAAATCGGGACATGTGTATACATATATTCTGAAAAACAATGCTGGGCAAAGCGAGTTTAACTGTTTGCCTTGTTACTTGTGTGGTGAACCTCATTGCTTTATATATTGTCCATACAAACTATATTAGCATGAATGTTACTATACCTTTGTGAAACTAAATAGCACATTTGAGATACATCCTACAATTAATCTTGAATTCAAGTCACACCTGTGATTACAAATATCCAAATGAAACTCAAGTTTGGCTAAATGTTAGGTACATTTGACTGCATTTCAATGTCTAGGGGATGTTGTTGTAGCAGATAGACAATTATATACGATTGGTAATGACTTTTATATTGCTTTTGGTTCTATAGGTAGTGGACATTTATCACATTAATTAGTTGAAATGCATATAGAGACAGATAAATGCATATCTTCTATATACCTGAGTTTATATGATACTCTTGAGTAAAAGATAGGTTAGAACGGAAACTAAAATAAAGCTAGATGATATTATAATATAGTTATATTCCTTTTCTTCATTAGTTACGGTAGTATTGAGAATATATAGTACTATTCGTCACATGGACAATTGCCGTAAGAGAGGTGGTAATGATTAAATATGCTTATCCTCTATCCAGGATGTAGGATATTTTTGATTGTTTGCTTATGGTAAATAAGGATAATAAACCTAAAATCTGCGATAAACACTCATATTAGATTCAGTTTAAGCATATGTCATTTGGATTAACAAATGCACGAGGTGTTTTCCAAAGAATAGTGAATTTAATTTTTGTGAAGTTCTAAAAATTGTTGTTTGATTTATTTAGATGATTTTGGGTAATCATAGTTAATGAATCTACGGGAAATATGATCCAAGATACATATTCGTTAAATCACTATAGTAACACTGGTGATCACTTTACATAATTGGCTTCTGTAGGAAACTAATAACAATTTGAGACGTACGGAGATGATAGAAGGTACATCATGACCGTTGCCGTTCGATCTGTTCAGTTTTGACCAAGAGTGATGCACTAATGAATTATTCGTGAATAAAACAAAATAAAAACTTAACTTAATAGATTTGCGATAAATTGGGTCTGGAGCATTTATGCGCCAGAAAGTTGTGTGATGGTCTCATGTATCATAGAAAATGCTGGGTTTCGGTATTGTCCAAAGATGGTATATATTTAGAACGCACAAATACCACAGATGCATGATGGAACAGAAATCCTGTAAATAATATCTGCATGACTCCTGGTTGGTTTGACTGATATATTTGGTTATGCATTATTTATGTGCCTGTTAAGTAACTATGTGTGACTTGCGGTTACTTGCTACACAAACGTTAAATCAGTTGTCATTGTTTTGTTACTGCTGTCAACTACATTGATAGAAGTATATATCCTAGAACATATCAATTGCAGTGGTATGACATCGCCCTGAAGGCTTTAAATAATATCTGGATAGGTTCGGCTATTCATTGTTGACTGACGTGACCCATGCAGGCATTGGTTAATAGGCCTAATGCTGAATTCTAGTATTGACTAATATGTCCAAGGATTGGTTGCTAGGTGTGATCCCTAGTTAACGACCACACAAAGAGGTAATGAGTTGTCATTATTTTGTTACTGTCATCAACTATATATTGTTGACCGTGTGAATTGCAGGGATGTGAGTAATGCACTTAGTGTCACGCTGCATATTTTGGTTAAAAGAAAGGCATGCTGGTACTGTTAACAGCATGTTGATACTTATAATTACTCTACACTGCACTAACTAACGATGCATGATATCATCCTTACAACTATTGTGGGTGATGTTTGGTTGCTAATCCTTGTGAGCATGCTACACAGTCACTAACCGATCAGATAAAATTACAACTCCTAACCCATCTAAGAGTACAATGTCTGAACACTTTGACTTCTGGTTACTTAATGCTTTATTCACCGTCCAGGGCTCACTCAACCACCGGCTAAACTTTCCATGACATCATCTCATTTACATACTCCTTTGTCTCGACCATCTTGCATATCATTAGCATATATCAACCCATGTCTACTGACATCTATTGTACATATATAACATCCCCCCTTCAAAGAATTTTTCAAAATATAAAGTATTTAAAAAAATGACATGACATAATAAACATACAATGACAATATGCAACAATATGAAATATTAGCTACTAGCTTAAATGTCCGAGTGCATGCATGCACCAAAGTCCGTATCAAAAAGTCTGGGTGCTTAGCCTCCACACATAAAATAGTCACAAGTTACACATAAACTTCGCTGAAATATACTTAAACTAACATGCACAAGTGTTGGTGTCCATGTCCTCAATACAACTGACCTGCTTACAGGTCCAACCTAGCCGCCGGCCTAATCACCCGACCTGACCTACTTAGATTAGCTGGGTTGCTCGCACTCGGCTGCGACGCTGACCCACTTTGCGCCCTCACAACCGGTCTGGCCTGCTCCCCATCGGGTGCCCTGATTATCTGCACCCTGTTTCGATACAACATATTACCTGCCTTATTCAGAATTTGATATTCTCTCCCTGAGATGCCCGTTCGTCCCAATATCACTCCTTTTTTCCATTCATTAGCATTATTTTTATACTTAACTTTGCAACCAACCTTCAGAGCCTTGTGCGGCTTTCCGCACTTCCTATCATGAAACACTTTCTGACTCCGCTGCCGCATGGCTATCTGTGCCCTTTTAGGGTTCTGCGTCTCAGGCACCAACACTTCCTCTGCCATAGGCAAGCGACCTCTCAACCTCCTGCTCATGAGCAGCTGAGCCGGAGATGCATTTAACACAGGCAGCGGAGTATTATGATAATTCAGTAAAGCTAACTGAAAATCAGCCCCCGTCTTCTCACATTTCTTCAACATGTCCTTTACTGTCTGCACAAACCTCTCGACCTGGCCATTACTTTGTGGATACTGCGGACTGGAATACACTGCTCTGAACCCATAGTGTTGTGCAAACTCCCTGTATTTGTGACTCCTGAACTGCGGCCCATTGTCTGAAACGACCTGACTAGGAATACCGTGCCTAGCAAAATTATCCTTCATCGCTTCAATGACTGTGACAGAGGACATGTCGCCAAGCAACGTCACCTCCGGATACTTTGTGTAATAATCTACAGTTATCAGGTAATTTTTGTGATTTAATTCAAATAAATCTGCCCCTACCTTCTCATAAGGCTGACAAGCTATCAGGTGGTTTATCAATGGGTCACTATGCAAACTTTTCCGATTGTTTTGACAAGCGTCACACCGACTAACCCTTTCTTCAATTTGCTTGTTTACATTATGCCAGAACATGCACTCTCGTGCCAGCTGTTTCGATTTAGTCACGCCCAAATGCGTTTCGTGCAACGCCTCAATCATTTCACCACGTAGACCCGGAGGAACCACCACCCGATTGCCTCTCATAACTAGATTGTTTTCAACCGTCAACTCATCTTTGTGTGGAATGTACTTTCTTAGACACGGTGGTGTCTGTATTCGTGTAGTGTTCCACCCATCTTCAATCTGTGTGATCAACATGGATATGGATACATCCTTTTCATACTCCCTCACGATTTTACTCAACAAACTCGACGACTGCAAGTCCACCATGGCAACACTGAATATGTTATCAAAGAGAGACTCCTGACCTACACTGGCACTGTGTGCTCTTGACAACGTGTCTGCAAAAAACCTCAAAGACCCCTTCACATGACATAACTGAATATTATAGTTTTGCAATCGCATCCTCATTCTTTGCATTTTTGCCGAAATCTTATGAATTGGTTTCTGCATTATCGCCACCAATGGTTTGTGGTCCGTTTGAATTTGAACTTCTTTGCCAAAGAGCCATGAAACCTCTGGCATCCGAAACATATGGTGAGCATTTCTTTTTCTATCGTGGCATACCCACACTGCACCGATTTGAGAACACAAGATGCAAGCGCAACCGGTTTACTGTCTTGCATTAACACAGCCCCTAGACCTGACTGACATGCATCTACCTGAATGACAATAGGTTTGTTTACATTGTAATACGACAACACAGGAACAGTTCTCAACTTCTCCTTCAACTCATCGAAAGCCCCTTGCTGTTCAGACTGCCAGTGCCATGCTACATCCTTCGTGAGGAGCGTGCGCAGTGGTTTGGCAATCTCGGACATGTTAGGTATGAACGTGTGCACATATCTGCCCGATCTTCTTGCAGGCTATGCAAGCTTTGCCTTTGGCTGGGCAGACTCCCCGACTGTGTTCATAACCACAGTTCTGGCAGCGGATCTTGTCTCCGCCTGCACCGGCTCCGGCGCCAATCCAAGATGGCAATTTCCAAGTTGGCGTCGCCGCTGACCGGACCGCCGGTGCACCGGTACGCGCATTACCATAGTTCCTAAGAAAATCCACTTCCTTACTTTCCACGTCTAATTTGGTGTCCTCCAACAGATCCGAACTGAACTCACTCATTTCACAAATGCTAACACACTTCTCCAGCGTTAAATCCGTAGTTTGCAGTAACTTATTACATAGGTTCACATTTTTTACAGCAGCCAGCAATCGATCGCGCAACAGCGACTCCTCCACTGTTCCATATTCACAATCCTTCACCTTGTCTCTCAACGCCGTGATGTACATGGCCATTGTTTCTGTAGCTTGATTATGCGAATTGAATTTGTAGCGTGTTATGATTAAACTGCATTTACCTACACAGTACGTCTGGAATGCTTCTGTTAGCGATCCGATCTTGTCGCGATCAGCGAGCACGATGGACATGTTAGCGAAAACCTGTTGTGCTTCTTCGCCAGCAACATGAAGAAAGATGCAGCATTGCACGCACGCGTTCTGTCTTCAAAATGACACCTGCAGCAGTGGCGTATATGTCATATGCTCTGATCCATGTTTTCCAGTTCGATCTCGCGTTGTTACTGAGGACAAGCTGACCAGGCGGCCGCAATCCCAGCAGAGTATTAGCGGGCGGCATTCTTCCTCATCTGACACCATGTAAAAGTACAACGTCTGAACACTTTGACTTCTGGTTACTGAATGCTTTATTCACCATCAAGGGCTCACCCAACCACCTGCTAAACTTTCCATGACGTGATCTCATTTACATACTCCTTTGTCTCGACTATCTTGCATATCATTAGCATATTTCAACCCATGTCTACTGACATCTATTGTACATATATAACAACCCATGAGACAGACAGCCTTGATATCTACTGACACTCCAGCAACGGATCTCCAAATCATTAACTCACCCCCATCTACCAATACAACTTATACTCACTCTATGCAACAGTCAATTACTTGGAAAATAGTCATCGATATGACATTATTACTTTATTCCATTGCAGGTGGGATAACAACTTTAACTTTTATAACTAATCTTATGCTGGCAACAGACAGTGCAATAACAATATTTACTGGGGAGACAATGGTTCTTAGGTTTGAGTGTGCTGGGACCACAACTGAGGGCAATTACTGGCCAGGCTTCCTCTGAACGAACTGAAGGGTTTGCCAGGCTTTGAAATAGGACACCTTAATATACGTAGTCTAACCCATAAAATTGAACAACTAAGAATGGACCTGCCATGGTCAGGACTTGATATGTTTACAGTATCAGAAACATGGCTAAACAGCCACATTGAGGAAAAGCTGACATCGATTCAAGGGTACAAGTTCCTAAGATTTGACAGGCAAACAAAGCTTCCAAATGGCCAAGTCAAAGCTGGCGGAGGCCTAGGATTCTACTGCAAAGACACACTGCAAATAGACACTGAAAAGTATGCCAACCACAATATTTCAAATGGAACTCTAGAATTACAGTGGGCAGTCATCGCCAGACCACACACAAAGAAAATTCTAATAGGTAATGTATATAGGCCCCCAAATGGGAATATGCAGGAAGCTTTTGATCTACTAAGCTCAGCCATGAAACAAATTATAGACATTAACAAATGTGAAACTCTTGTCATTGGTGATTACAATGCAGATTACAATGCAAGAAAATCAACCATCAGCCAATATCATGAGACAATTTGCCACAGAACATGAACTGCAACAGATGATTAACAAAACTACTAGAAGCACGCAAACCTCAAATACAACAATTGACCTGCTTTTACAAATATAAAATAGTGTACTACATCTGGTATCCTCAACTACAACATAAGTGATCACAACCCTTTTTATATAATTTTTTTTAAACAAGGAATGACAAACAAACCACATCACACTGGGACCGCACATATAGAAACTGCACCTATGAGGACCTCTCAAGCACATTATGGGGATTTGCTACCAATGAAATATTTTATGAGCAAGATCCAAACAAGTGCTGGGACATGTTAGAAGCTTTCCTTAATAGAGCTGCTGACAAACTTTGCCCAATGATTGAACTGAGAATGAGAAAAAAAAACAGCTAAATATTTAAATGATGAATTACAAGAACTACAACGAGATCAGGACTACTTTTGCCAAAGGGCTGAATTAACCAAAGACCCAGGGGATACATTCATCTCCAAATGCTTAACTAGAAAGGTCAGGACTGAGGTTCGAAAGGCAAAATCAAGGTACTATCTTGACCAAGCCATCATTCACAACCAAAACCCCAAGAAATGTTGGTATGAACTAGATCAAATAGTGCCTGATCCCAAGCGAAAAATCAGTAATCTAATAAACGACAGTACTGGTGAAACAATACCTGATATTCAACTAGCAGAAGAAATCAACAAATACTTTGTTGATATAGGAGCTAACCTAGCCCAAAAATTTCAACCAAAAGATGATGTCCAGGAAAACTCTATGGTTGTAGTTAACCAACATAGATATGATCTCATAGAAACAACAAAAGAGAAGATCCTTACCAAAGTACAAAATCTGTCACCATTCAAACCTTCAGGCATGAAGGACATCAGTTCAACCTTCATCAAGTGCACCATCAAGGCTTTTATAGATGAATTTACATACCTATACAACCTCATAATTAATACTGGAATTTTCCCAGAAAAATGGAAGAGAGCAACAGTTACCCATATACCCAAGGTAGGTCACCCAAAGTCCTGTAATGAACTGTGACCAATATCGATACTACATCTCCCTAGCAGAATAATTGAACAGATAATTCATGACCAAATAAAATCATTTCTTGAGGACACTAACTATTTAGCCACCCAGCAAAATGGCTTCAGAAAAGAAAGGTCAACGACTAAGGCACTGGCCTCATTAATGGATGAATTGTTGATTAGCACAGACAGAGGTGAGCTTACAAGAGCTGTTTTTCTTGATTTCAAGAAAGCTTTTGATACAATTGACCACAAAATCCTGTTATGTAAGATCAAAAGAGCTGGACTTGGAAAAAGATCATGTGGGTTCATATCCAACTACTTAAACAACAGACAACAAGTCACAAAAATTAATAATACACAATCCTCCACGAGAACTGTCAGAACAGGAGTGCCCCAAGGTTCCACTTTGGGACCACTCCTCTTTCTGATATTTATTAATGACCTACCATTGCTGTCTACCAGTGCTAATTTCACACTTTTTGCAAATGATGCTGTCCTCACAGTACAATAAAAACTTTATTCTGGCAGCTACCTTGGTAAACAAGGTGTTAAAAAAGTTCAATATTTGGTGTGCTGATAACAAACTTACCTTAAACACACAAAAATCAGAATATGTGATATTTGGAACAAAATCTAGAAAACCGCACGCACAAAGTATAGAGCTATGTATAGGCAATGCAGTGCTAAGAGAAGTGAACTCGTACAAATACTTAGGAACCACACTTGACTCTACACTGAATGCGATCCAGCAACTATCGAGGCTGAACCAAATTCTAGGTATGAGAATGACAACCGTTAGAAAAATAAGATGTTACATGAGTGAGAACACAGCGCTCAAATTGTATAAGGCAACTATACTGCCAATAATAGATTATAATGATCTAATCTATGGCCTTTTAACAAAACAACAAGAAAATCAATTACAGAGAACTCAAAACCAAGCTCTTAGAACAGTATATAGGGGCAAAGTTCTCTCAGTGAATGAGATGCACACTAGATATAATATCACATACCTGAGCCAAAGTAGGGATGCACATCTGCTATCTCTTATGTTTATCAGAGCCAAGGATGAAAACTACATAGACCATACTACCAGAGTTACCAGGCAGGGGGATGCAACACTCCTCAAAGTTCTTAAACCACTCACAAATAGACTGACAAGTGCCCCTATCTACAAAAGCAGCAATCAATTATTAATCAAACTTTTCCTTTTCTATGGGAATTTGCTTCCCTTGACCACAAATATATGATTGTGAGTTTTCTAATTTAATGAGTGTCTATTGGCACATAATTCAACCAACGCAAGACAAGTACAGTATAAAGTGGCATTTATTCTTACTATTCCGTTGTTACATTTATGTCATGAGATGTTTGATTTATTAAGATTTTGAGGATTTCAGGCACATAGCCCTATGAATGTTACTTGTAGTTGGGTGGGTGGGACGGTAAATCCAAAGGAGAGAACACGTCCTATCGATCGACATGCTCTGGTGGAAGTGTCTATAACGAAACTGGGTCGCATTTTGTTATGGAAAGTTACAGAAGATGGTGCCACAGTCGGATCATTTATTATTAAGAATGATATTATAGATGGCGCCAGTAGTTGCCTCCATATGTAGTATGTACTTTTTCTTGCGGGTTAAATTACCCATGTTGAAATCAACATCGACAATTCAACCAATGCAAGACAAGCACAGTATAAAGCGGCATTTATTCTTACTATTCCGTTGTTGCATTTAAGTCATGAGATGTTTGATTTATTAAGATTTTGAGGATTTCAGGCACACAGCCAAAAAGTATAGCTCAAGTGCCTGGAAGCTGAGACTGGAATTTGTATGTTGACACAGCAGCAAAGGTCCAGTGACCAGTTGTCTTACATCCTTCCTCGATGACCCTTGGAAGCAGAACTATGGATAGTTGAATGCATGGTGTATAGCATTATAGCGCCGGGCGCTAGGAGGCCCGCCATGGACAGGGCTAGTCTTATGATTGAAAGCACCGGGTGCTAGGTGGCCCGCCTCGGACAGGGCTAATGTTATGATTGAAATTAATCCACGAACATGTGAGTGGTAGCCACATGAGTGAAGAGACCGGCTGTCGTGCCAATGTGGTGTCCCGGACACGTACTCGCCTCCACGCAGGTGCTGGGCAGAATTGCTGAAGTGCAATGTCTCTAGGAGACAATGAGTTGAGTGGTGTCTTGTATGACGACACGGACATTGATGCCCAGGAGTGTTATGCTCAGATCCTCGTGCGACCTGAGTGACCATGAGGCCACCGGATGTCATGAAGATTGATGTGCAGTACCTTATTGTCCATGTACAGCCAGGAGGCCGGCCGCTATGGGTTGTCGGAGGCACTGGTGTGGTATTGTGGATAACCTGGGAAGAGAGGCAAAAATAATGCAGTCGAATCCCAGGTTATAATATGTGGTTATGGGTGACGATGGTTAGTAGTTGGGCCCATACACCTTGCAATGTACGGAAACCACCCGACCTTCGGCGAGGTCCTAGGTGATACGATGACCCATGCTTTGAGTTAAAAACTCCTCGATGATATGCTGGAGTTAAGGATGGTATTGTCACTGCGAATGACGCTACAGTGCTTGCCCACAGGAAGACTGCACCTCAGATGGCCCGGGCATGGCACCAAGGGAGAGTAAGCCTATTGTTGAACCATCATAACGTACCCCTTGCGAGAGTGTTGAGTCAGGTATAGGCAGTATGACTACCTGTGGTATTTGAGGAATGCTGGTGACTAGGGTGGATAGTCGGAGCAAATGGCCATCTGTCGTGATTGATTAGGACGGTATCATGGCCGCCTCACACGGCATTGCCAAGTAGCCGTTTATTCGGTGTAATCAGGGATGTGAAACCTGTCTTGTGCATGGTCATAACATACCCTTATGTGATTCTTATTGCATGTTGTAAGAGTATGGGTGTAATCGGCGATGTTAAGCCGTATGGCAAATGTCATGATGGTAGATGAAGTCACCTGTTCCCGGAGGAGCACCCACTTGTTTCAGAACGTCCTCATAGCCTACCTCCGGAGCATGTCAGCAGTTAGCATGTTGGGAACGAATAAGATTCGAACCCACCGTCAATGTTAAAATTGAAACTCACAGATGTGTGTACCTTTGATTGTTATGAGGCTGGTAGATGTAATCACCTGTTCCTGGAGAAGCACCAACTTATTCCAGAACGTCCTCATGGCCTACTTATGGAGCAGGTCAGCAGTTAGCATTAGGAACGAATTAAGATTCGAACCCACTGTTAATGGTAAAATTTAAGGACACGGTCTTCACGATATCGTGCCCCAGGACGGCGGGTGTGGTCATACGAAGGAGCAGCTGACTGAAGCGAAGGTGAATGACAGTGCATCAATCCAACAGCCTAAGCTCGTCGTGAAGGATCGAGCATGCTGTCATGGCCGCCTGCATGTGGTGCGACGTCAGAGCCGTTTTCCACTGCATAACACTGCAAACATGACAGTCGACGCTTTGAAGCTGATCGACCCAAGTATCGATCCCGTCATTGATATCGACCGTCCGTTGTGTAGAACGGTTAATCCGACATCCGCAGCTCGATCCTTGTGCCCGTGCATTGACGCTGTCGTCTGTCCAGGGCTCGCGCCGGTCCTTTGTTCAACCAACACGAGCTGTTATTTTCCGGTAGATTAATCGGGATAGCACTGACTTCGTCCTACCCTAGCTTTAAGGAGTTTCAAGGGAGCCACGTCCATGACGACCGGCGTCAAAACAAAGCAGCAGTTAAACGAACCGACGTTGAACGGTAGTGTGTCATACCAAAACCTCCTCCAAGATGATCGAGCAAGGTGTCATGGCCGCCTCCACGTGGCGTGACATCACCATTCATTTTCCATGGCGTAGTAGACCCGAAAACGAAATTCGGCATTTTTGAAGCCGATCGATCCAAGCATCGATCCGTCACTGACATCGACCATCCATTTGTGTAAGGCAGCCAGGCCACAGTTAATCCGACGTCCGTAGCTCGATTTTTGTGTCCGTGCGTTGATGTTGTCGTCTTTCCAGGGCTCGCGCCGGTCCTTTGTTCAACCAACACGAGCAGTTATTTTCCGGTAGATTAATCGGGATAGCCACTGACTTCGACCCACCTTTATGCTTTAGGAGTTAAACCTTTTCGTTCCGAAGTTTTTTCTCTCGATCTTTAAATCGTGTATGCTTATCGACCGTCATCTTGTCGACTTTAAATCCAAAGGAGACAACACGTCCTATCAATCGAAATGCTCTGGTGGAAGTGTCTATAATGAAACTGGGTCGCATCTCGTTATGGAAAGTTACAGAAGATGGTGCCACAGTCTGAGCATTTATTATTAAGAATGACATTATAGATGGCGCCAGTGTTCGCCTCCATATTTAGTATGCACTTTTTCTTGCGGGTTAAATTACCCATGTTGAAATCAACATCGACAATTGATTGTCTGCTTTTACATGTAAAAGCGATGGTTTGAACAAAAAACAAACATTTCTCACCGTGAATATTGCCTATGCTGCCGACACGGCATAAAGCAACCACCAATCAATCAATCAACAAAGGCAGCAAATTATGGAATGAACTCCCAGTCAGAATTAGACATGCACAAACACAACTAGAATTCTAGAACCTGGTAAGAATTCACCAAGCCAATCAGGCCCTTCTACAGGCCTAGTGATGAGGTCACCATATTTAATTATCTATCTATTATAAGCACCCCTCCCACCACCCAACGCGCTCCTTTACCTGCTGCCAACAAACCAAGTTATCCACCGTTCAAATTATTTGCCCAGAAAATTCGGAAAATGTGTATCAGTCTGGTAGTATTGCTATAAACCGGGGACCCTGTGATACTGGGATGGCTCACTCCCTATCTCTCCCATGGTAATGTAAATCTTGCAGTGCCACCTTGTGGTGGGTTTGATCAACCCAGCTGCTGGTTGGTGTTTCACATGTAAACACATACAATTATATTGAACTTGAGACTGGTAAGTATGAATACACATCAATATGAAATTACTATGAACAAACACACATCATCATCAGCATCATCATCATCACCCATCATCAGCATCGCCATCATCACCCCTTTTTCACATTCATATACATTTATACATATAATATGGCATCTGTTTAACCAGGAGATCACCCAGTGCACCAAGTGGTGGGTTTGATCATTTTGATTACACAGTACAGGCTGGGTGAGCCACCTTGGTATAATAGGGTCTTTGTATAAACATAGACATTAATAAAGTCTGTACTAGACTACTAAATTACTGAAACGTACAATCCTCCAAGCATTGTTTATCCCATCATTACTAACAACCTACTTACTCAAACTACTTCATGTAGTCAAAAAAAACAAAAAAAAAAACACCCGAGGTATTAACCTTTTAAGCATAACCCTACAAGCTAACCACACTCTATCTAACAGAATAAATAAACCATTCTTCTAACACTCCATCTCAAAATGTTAACTCCAACGACATGATAATTTTGCAATTCACAACATAGTAGGCATACAAACCTATGAAGGGAAACTATGCACCTAACCACTCCGTAACGTAAAGGTCTAATCGATACACATGTATCTATCTAAATGTGTATGAATACAATATATAACTGCTATTTCTATATGTGAATTGTCAAACTATACCATATGTAAGTCTTTGAATGTTTGATATTGTTATTTCAGCTGATTTTAGCTAGCTGCTGATGACGATATCAGACTACATATACATATATTGTAAATAACTGTTTTGTCACATGGCTGGAAGACCAGTGCCACGGCACTGACAAAAGACTTTATTCAATGAATAAACTATATTTACAACAACAAAAAAGAAAAATAAATAGACCCTTATGCTTACGGATGCTTCTGTTACATTTCATAGGGATGATTTGTATAATATGGATAAATTAGTGTTAACATGGCAAGGGATTGTATAGACATTGGCATGTACATCCATGTACTAATATAATCTTGTTATTCTAATGTGACAGGGTGTGGGTGGCAAATCGAATCAGGTAGGCGAATTGCGCCCGTTCACACGGGCAAAATTAACGCATCACAGGAATCGATTCTGTGACTACCTGTGGGTGGTTACACGAGGCGCATCACGTGAGTCGAATCAGCCCTAATCCGCCTCAGAGGTCCGTTCACACGGCAAATGTGAGGCGAACTAGGCAAGTCGCTTTCTACGAATCGATTTACATTGCCCGTGTGAACACGGCTATAGACTGAAAAAAGTATGCATGTGGTGGCTGTATGTCACACTAACAAATAACAGATCCATTTCTTTCCTATTGACTTTTCTATTATCTAAGTTAATTATTAGTATCACTTAGTCTTACGTAGCATGACATAAAACAGGTCTTACTCGGTGGTTTGAGTTTAAACTACTTAGCTACTAAAAAAGCTATGATCTGTCGCACGAATGACTGAAATGTTATATTTTCTGGAATTGATACTCGATGAATTCCGTTAAGACTTTTGAACGCTATATTTGTCATAAAGGTAGATTGAGCAGATCTCAGAATTGGCACTATTAAAGCAGAGTGAATGCAAGATATCAAAGATGTTATACGCTTCTTTCTGGGGCATGCCATTGAAAATGCATTAACTATCCTTAGTTCCAAAAATCTTATTCTTTGGAGAGTGGAGGACCAAAAACGATTAAAATAGCGCCTTGATTTCGCATTACCGTAATAATTATAGTGAATTCGCGAATCCCCAAAAAATGCATTCCATACTACTAATATAGGTACTCTCTTCATACTCGACATACTTGGTGACGGAAAAGACGAATGCGTATGGTCGATAGAGTTTGTCTATTCAGATATCCTAAACTGTTCGCGAGTATACGGTAACGGCGATAAGAAATCTGTCACACGAGGCAGGAGTCTATTTCTTATCAGGTGTTGACGGCGACGCCTGTGAAGCGATTAGAAACTTTTATTCAACGTGAATGAAGCAGTTTTTACAGATAATTCACCGCAGAGTGAAGCTAAATTAGACATAACATGATTGACATGAAGTATTTGTCATAAAATGTTGCTATTTTTGTAGTGGTTGGTGAAAGATACGCGTAGGCATTTCTTCATCGACTGGAACTATGGGAGAGTTCAGGTCATATGTTTATATTCTAATAAATGCATGACTAAATAACTATGATACTTAGAAACATGAACTAACGTAGCTAAAGCATCTAGACGATCTATTCTATGTTATTATAAGTATTAGAAAACATATAAATAAATATAAAATTATGAAATAAGAAATTTAAATTAACTTTTAAAAACATGTTTCATTTTCTAATAAGAGCTTTATTCTATATATTTATATTACTTAATAATATGGTATATATTATTTAAAAAAAATGTATTTCAAAATAAAAACAAATAATATTCTTGGAGAATCCTATGGATGAAAAACCTAAGCAGAGAGTGAATACTTCTAGACGACAATATGAACTACAGGGAAATGACTGTCTGATCCATATGTTCCAGGCCAGAATTTGCTAGGGCTGCAGAGTGAAATAGCTTGAGGAGGAGTTAAGTAACTGGTGGTAGCGAAGACTATTCTGTGACCCCATGTTCAGGACAGATAGATGCATTTTTGTTCAATTGTTAGGTCGAACGTATGGTTACTCTTGTGGAAGTTCGATTCTATATTAAATTCTTCAACAATATTCCGCTAAGCAAAAAAACATTAGTTGAACATGTGGATATTAATAGGGAATGTCTAGCACGTGGAGATCTTTTTCATTGTAGTCAAGTGATCTGCAAGATTCTTCCTTTTTTTCCTATTGTTTGCTGAGCGAGACATGATATGCTTTCTACTGCTTGTCAAGTGGAGAAGATGCCTGGGGAGGTAACAGTAATGCCTAGGGTATTGAATGAACTAAATTATTTTCACAAAAGCGACTGTTCGTTGGGAAGTCAGCTGAAATAATTATAGGGATTTTCAATTTTTTTAAATATATATATTGATTTCACTTTACAAAAGCGAGATTACTGCATCTCAGCTATAAGCTGAAAATAATATATGAAGTTTTTTTTATATGATCTTCAAACATTTATTTTTGAAAAATGATCAATTCTTTGGGAGGTGAACTGGGCACAGTTAGTCCTAGAAAATGATTATAATTTTTTCATATACTTATTGAATTTTTTACAGGTGAACTGTGCATAGTTGGTCCTATAAAAATCATTATATATGATGACCATTTCAGCAGGACTGCAGAGTGAAGAATCTAGTGAAGTAACTGCTGGCAGTGATGACAACAATATGAACTATAGGGGAGTGACTTTCTGATCCATATGATCCGGGCCAGAACTAATTACTCTGTAACCCCATGTTCAGGATAGATAGATGCATTTGTTCAATTGTTATTCTGGAATCAGCACGGCTGAAAAGTTATAATATATATATTTGTTTTATATGTTTAATTGACTTGAGGTAGACAGACTCAGACCAGCAGGGTTGTATAGTGAAAGAGCTTGAGTTGGTAAGACTGATAGTCAGCAGAACCATATATAGTAGTAACTTGGAGTAGACAGACTGAAACCAGCAGGGCTATAGAGTGAAAGAGCTTGAGTTGGTAAGACTGATAAGTCAGCAGGGCCATATATAGTAGTAACTTGGAGTAGACAGACTGAAACCAGCAGGGCTGAAAAGTAGATTAACATATATATTTTGTTAAGATCATAAGCCACTTTTTTAAATATATCATACTATTATTAGATTAAATATTACGATAAAGATTTATTGACTTTACAAACCTATATTACATTGCAAAAATGTTTTGCTATTGATAATATATAAAGATACAATCTAGATTACTAAACACTAACATTTCTTAAAGTTTGACAAGAAATCCTTTACAATAATTTCATTTGAAAATGATGAACATAACATGTTGTATATTATCATTATGGTCATGAAGTAGTGGTTCATATGAAAATTCATGAGGGTAGAATATTAGCATTATTGTCATGCGATGTGGTTGATTTTGAAGGTTCATAGACATATGCATGTGTCATGAGGTGTGTTCAATTGAAAAATCATGTACATATAAATTGTGGAATGTATCCATGTTGCATGAAAGGGTGTTCATTTGAAAATTCATTGACTTACAAAATGTTGAATATTGCATTTGTTCATGAAAGAGTTGGTTCATTTGAAAACTTATAGATATTATGTTGGATGTTATCAATATTGTCATGAAATGGTTGTTCACTTGAAAGATCATGAATATAATTTGGTGCAAATGTTATCAATATTGTATGAAGATGTGGTTCAATTGAAATGTCATAGACATAGGGATGTCATGAAATGTTGTTCATTTGAAAATTCATTGCATAAATTGGTTGAATATTGTCATTTATTTCATGAAAGAGTTGTTTCATTTGAAATTCATAGACATAAGATGTTAAACATTGCATTATTATTAAAACATATAGATTTAAAATAAGAAAAATATGTGGATAATTGTATTATTCTAAAAACTATTTTATTGAATAGAAACGTGATAGATCGGTAATTTCTAAGGTTGAAGAAGTCATTGGTTGCCTTTTCTTCTACGACTGGATCGATATCATCAATATCACAGGACGATGCAGTACTTCAGGGGAACTCTAGCATATGCTAACTTGGTGCTTGGATCGACAACGACTAGCTAGAACTGGAGCAATATCAACAATATCAGAGAATGAGGCGGTGTTCATGGGGAGCACTCGCATATATATTTATTCAATGGAAAATCGCAGTTTCGCCGTTCGAAACGCTTAACATCAAAAATCAACATCAACAGATGGAGAACATTATCATACTGCTACAGAATGTTTGAAACTTGAGCTAATGGATTTAAATCTATTATTAAGTGGTAATATAGATGCGAGCATTGGTTGTAATGCTTGCATTGCATTTGATTCGCGGCGAAGGAGGAGTGCCCCCCCTCTCCTCCTGCCTACCCCAGCGGCTGACCGTTGGGTTACGCAACACCCCCCTATCTCCTCCCTTATAACCGGACCCTGCTGCTGCCTCCAGCCACTCCACCTCCAGCCGCCTCCAGTAGCGCTCCCCTGCCGTTTTTATTTTGGCCTATCACTCTACGCCTCTACACGCTATCTTCCCCGGGTCGCCGGCCTATGCCTGCCCCGTCCAGACGCTGCTTCACCGATTCGCCGGCCTACGCCAACCTGCCATGCCTTCACTACCCCAAGGACGAGGCCGCCCTGCCGGCCGCCGCGGAACTCGGAGAACAGCAAGCACATCCGTCCAGGACTCTGCCTCCACGACCTCCTCCGCCTCCAGCCTCCAGTCCGAGGCAATTAATTGGGCCACCTCAGTCGATGCGACAATGTACGCCACAGCTCGCTCCAAGGAACGCCTCGCCGGATTCATGGAGGCCATGACCCAGGCCCTCCCAGGCTCCCCACCTCCTCCAGTCGCTGCGCCCACCCCACCGTCAGCCCTGGAACTGCTCACCGAAATCATGCAGGAGATGGCATTGGCCTCGGCCACCCAGCAGTCGCCCCCAGCAGCCGCCCCCATGACGCCGCCTCAGCCGACTGGCGCGCCCCCGCCGCCTCGCCCGGCCGCCCGGGTCGTCCACCCCCTCTATAGACGTCACGGCCGGTAGTGGAGCCCCACGCCCCACCCAGCCGCCTCCGTGACGCCCTCCGCCGCCACCCCGCCACTAGCCACGCGCGCCGCCCCCAACCACACATATATTCTCCATGGGGAGCCGGGGTAGAATAGTTTCCTTGCACCCCCTTGCAGATCGTAAAAGGCGACAAATGGGGCGGCTTGTTTGCCGTGAGTCGCAACTCGTGTCGGTGGAGGAAGGGATCCTGGTGCATGAGGACTGCAAGGAGCCAAGGCTCCTTGTGGACCAACGCTTCACTTTGGCCTCAACTTCATCTAGGCGAGAGGTTGGAATGGCCCGTTCCAATCAATCGGCTGGTCATGCCAAGCCCTTGGTAGATTAATGGAGAATGGATATATATATAGTGCAACAACTGTATTTATATTTATATTTACACAATTACTAAGTTATTCTCACTTCCTAGAAGGCGGTGGCTAGGGTCAATCTAGTACTGGTTATGCTTTTTTGCCTCCATGCTAACGTATATTATCCTCGTATCCCTGGTGTGTATCTGTCGGTTACCACAGTGCTGCACACCCCAATTTTGAGGGCTCCGTGGTGGGTGGGGAGCGAGGATGACGACCCAAAAACAATTCAATATGGATACTCAAAACCCCACAAATAATAAGAAAAGATTACCAGAAACGGAAATGAAATCGGACTCTGATTCGGACTCACGTCAAAACGCTGATGATTGGCCGCGGTTCATTATGATTGAATCATTGAATAACGAGGTATCAGTTGCCAAACTTTCCCCTTTTGCCATTCACAAGGGCATTATGGGAATTGCTGGCACAGTCAAAGATGTGAAGAAACTACGAAGTGGACATATTCTGGTGGAGTGTGCTAAGAAAGCGCATGCCGACAATCTGCTACGTGCACGCATGCTAGCAGGCGTCGGCATCAAGGCCTCTCCTCATCGAACTCTCAACTCTAGCAAAGGAGTAATCCGGACTAGAGATCTTGATGGTGTTGATGATGATGAGATAGCACATGAGCTCAGGTCTCAAGGAGTGTTAAACGTACGAAGAATAGTTATAAAGAGGGATAACAAATCCGTTAAAAACAGGGATATATATCCTCACGTTTGGCAAGCCTTTTCCGCCCAAGAATTTGAAAATTGGATACCTTAGTGTGAATGTGGATGTCTTCATCCCAAACCCACTTCGATGCTTCCAATGCCAGAAGTTTGATCATGGCAAGGATAGATGCAAAAATGAAATCATCTGTTTTAAGTGTGGTCAAAAAGGTCACGACAACACCAGTTGTCAAAACCAGGCAAAATGTTCCAATTGCCTGGGTGACCATATGGCCATATCTAAAGACTGTCCTGTCTGGAAAAAAGAAAAGCTAATTCAGCAGATCAAGACTGAGAAGCGGCTAAGCTACCCAGAAGTTCGAAAGCTGGCTGAGATGAATACTCCCTCGCCAATCACCAAGAGCTATGCTGCGGCAGCCAAAGCCCCCAACAGGACAATTGAATGCCAGACTGAACTGACGTGGTTGACTGGAGGGAAGCCCACTGCCTTCACCCCAGTCCCAAATCCGACGCCGGTTTCGATCAAAAGTAATAATAGTAATACTAGTATTGCGGTGCAGACGCTGGCCGAGCCGGCGATGCCCAAAAAGAAGAAGAACAATTTGTCGGACCGAGTTCCGAAGGGATCTTTGACCCCTACGGACAAAACATCCAGGGGGTCATCGATCTCCAAAAACTTAACATCAAATAGATATCAGGCGCTGGCTGATATTGAGATGCCTGAGACTGTGGAAACCCGCAGTCGAAGTCTCTCCCTCAAACCAAAGGCGAGGGGGAGAACACCTGTCACTGCTCCAAAATGACAGTGACAGGTGCATCTCTTATTCAATGGAACTGCCGAGGTTTTAGGAGCAACATCGAAGAGTTGTCTCTTCTTTGTTGCAACCTCAATCCACTCGCTGTTTGCCTACAAGAAACTTATATAAAAGCTTCTGAGAGTTGTAGTCTTAAAGGCTACACCATTCATAACAAGCACGCACCAGATGGAGACTGAGCCGCTGGCGGCTCCTCCATCTTGGTCAGACGTGATGTGGTGTGTACGCCAGTGGCGTTAGACACAACACTACAGGCTGTAGCTGTTCGTCTGACGCTGCATAAGACTGTAGCTCTCTGTTCCATTTACATTCCTCCGATCTCACTTTACAAGAACTGGACGCCCTTGTGGACCAGTTACCGTCCCCATATTTACTTATGGGTGACTTTAACGGCCACAACCCATTATGGGGGGGTACAATAGGAACCCTAAAGGCAAGAGAATTGAGGACCTTGTGGCCTCTCATGCTCTGTGTGTATTGAACGATGGTTCATACACATATTTGCATCCCAATTATTCTTAATTGCAGAGGGGCATCTACCGTAGAGCGAGAGAGGAGCTGGCGGCTTTGTAAAGCCGACTGGCCCACCTTCCGGACCCTATGTCGCGAGGAGTTCACTCCAGACATCAGTGACATCGATGCCTTCACTGAGATGCTGAGATGGATCGTGGAGAAAACTGTTCCGAAGACCTCGGCAACTCCCAAGCGTTTGACGCCTCCAAGGTTAGATGACAGCTGTAGGAGGGCTATTAAGGAACGAAAGAAAGTTCAGCGTAAATTCCACAGGAGACCGACTGCTGAAAATCTGGCGCTCTTTGGAATTCTGCGCGCTCGCGCTCACAGAAGAAGCACGGAGGCAGTGTTGGAGATAATTTGTTTCTAGCATCACCATGCACACGCCGTTAGGCAAAGTATGGACAATGATCAGGAGAATCAAACGAAGGGGAGGTGATTCTTCTGTAGTCCAGCACTTGAAACACAACGGCACCATTCTCACATCACTCGACGAAATAAGTGAAGAATTGGCTCGCACCTTTGCTGGAAACTCGTCTTTGGCAAACTGCCTCCCGGGCTTTCGGGTGGTCAAGGAACGCCAAGAGCAAAAGCTCTTGGACTTTTCTTCCGATGGCGAGGAGCACTACAACTCCCCATTCAGTATGGGTGAGTTGAGGTGTTCTTTGGAAAGCTCGCATGACACAGCAGTTGGACCTGATGGAATTCATTATCAATTTTTGAAACATCTCCCTGAACATGCACTGAGACTGTTGCTTCAACTTTTCAACAACATCTGGGAGTCGGGTGTCGTCCCCGCCTCTTGGCGGGAGGCGACAGTAATACCGATTCCCAAACCTGGTAAAGACCAGAGTGAAGCCCACAACTATCGTCCCATAGCCCTTACAAGCTGCATCTGTAAAACCATGGAGCGCATGGTAAACAACCGCCTCGTCTGGCTACTGGAGTCAGGACACCACCTGTCCAACCTTCAATGTGGCTTCAGACGGGGCCGCAGCACCCTCGACCATTTGGTGCGCATGGAGACCTTCATAAGAGATGCTGTCTTTTTCGACCTCGAAAAAGCCTATGACACAACGTGGCAGCATGGCATCATGGAGGATCTTCATGCAATTGGCCTTCGTGGCCACTTGCCAATTTTCATCAGGAACTTTCTAGCCTTCAGGCATTTCCGCGTCCGTGTCAAGACTACCTATTCCCGCCTACACTCACAGGAACTAGGGGTCCCTCAAGGCAGCATACTGGCCGTGACCCTTTTCGGGGTCAAGGTCAATGGTATTGCTGCTCTTGTAAAGCGGGAGGTCTCCTGTAGTCTTTTCGTGGACGACTTTGTTTTATATTACAGCGGTGCTAACATGAATGTCATAGAGAGACAGCTACAACCAAGCATAAATGGGATCCATCGATGGTCAGTTCTGAACGGTTTCAAATTTTCCAAGACCAAAACAGTCTGCATGCACTTCTGCCTGCTGCGTAGAATGCATGCGGAACCGGAGCTGACCCTGGATGGGGATCCCATTAAAGTCGTTGAGAAAACCAAATTTCTGGGCCTCATTCTCGACGCAAAACTGTCTTTTGTGCCACATATAAAGTACCTGAAAACAAGATGCCTGAAAGCGCTGGATATTCTGAGGGTGCTGTCCAGCTCAGAGTGGGGAGCGGACAGAGATGTTCTGCTCTCCGTATACAGAACCTTGGTTCGTTCACGAGTGGATTACGGCAGCATAGTATACGGTTCCGCAAGGAAATCATATATTGGGCTGCTAGACACGATCCACCACCAGGGACTGCGCCTGGCCCTTGGGGCCTTCCGCACCTCACCAGTTCAGAGCCTTTATGTCGAAGCCAATGAACCATCACTTAACAACAGGAGAATCAAACTGGCCATGCAATATGTAGTCAAGATAAAAACTAATGCATTGAATCCTGCACACAATTGTCTATTCGAGCAACATGACGAATCCAGGTATGAAGCCAGGCCAAATTACATCCGGCCACTGAGGCTCCGAATGAAACCTCATTTGGAGGCCTTGGGCATGGATTTGGACATGTTGGAGGATACCAAAGTCCCAGAACATCCCCCGTGGTCGTTGAGAAAGCCATTGGTTATCCTCCGACTCACGGAACTGAGGAAGTCTGGGACACATCCACTCGAGTACCAAGGACTGCATGCAGAGATTCAAGGCCAGTTTGCAGACCACTTCTCCATATACACTGATAGTTTGAAAGACCAAAACCGGGTAGCTGCTGCGGCAGTCTGCCGACGGGAAAAATTTGGTGTACGTTTGCCCGATCAGAGCTCGATTTTCACTGCAGAAGCCAGAGCACTCCTTCTCGCTTTGGAGTGTATCGAGGTATCCAACCACACTAACTATGTTATATACAGTGATTCATTCTCTTGCCTCCTGGCTGTTGCTGGACTGAAAACGAATCACCCTATTCTAGCAATGGTCATTTATAAAAGGAACCAACTGACAACGGATGGGTATGATATCCACCAGTGCTGGAAGCCTGGCCATGCCAGCATACAAGGAAACGAACGAGCTGATCGGGCTGCAAAGAAGGCCCTGAACTGTGATCTTGAACCATATCTGATCCCTCACTCTGATCTGAAACCACTAATAGCCACCCACATAAAATCCAAATGGCAACATGAGTGGGATGAAAACATTAATAAACTTAAAGAAATTGAACCATCTGTGGGAAAGCCACCACAGACTCATGCGGGAGGTCGGCGGGACCAAGTGGTCCTTAGCCGCTGCTGTATTGGCCACTCGTGGCTTACACATGCTTTTCTGCTCAAGGGGGAACCTCCCCCTGAATGTATTGGGTGTCAGTCCCCACTGACACTCAAACACATTTTACTAAGTTGCGTTGATTTTTTGGCCCTGCGCCAACAGTTCTACACTGCAGACAGTATGCATGACCTTTTTACTAAGGTAAAACAGGAAAACATTTTAGCCTTTTTGAGGGCAGCTGGACTGTACCACCTTATATAGTTTACTAAATGGATTCTATCAATTATTAATAAAACTTTTCTTTTTCTATGGGAATTTGTTTCCCTTGACCACAAATATATGATTGTGAGCTTTCTAATTTAATTGGTGTCTATTGGCACGTAATTGATTGTCTGCTTTTACATGTAAAAGCGATGGTTTGAACAAAAAACAAACATTTCTCACCGTGAATATGGCCTATGCTGCCGACTCGGCGTAAAGCAACCTCCAATCAATTAATCAATCTATGTGGCAACAAATGTGTAATAAGTGCACCAATATCTAAGTTAGATATGTAGAATACAACCTAGGTGAATATTTTTGTCTTGAAAATGTGATGCTTCATTGGACTATGCAGCTTTAAGTGGTGGGGTATGTTAACTCAGGTGTTAGCTATTCAGTATGACATACTAAGATAAAGTGATCACTGACCATGAAGGGCGTTCCCTGTCATGGGATCACGTACAGGAAGGTTATATATACAGTGCACCTTTTCATATTTTCTAGAGCGTGAGTTGCGTCCATGGTGAATGTGTCATGAGACGCTTTGCAATAAGGAGCAAAGGGGGAGTGGGAGGCGGAGGGGAAGGATTGAAAGAGAAGGGGGAAGGGGTATATGGGGAAAGAAGAAATGGGAAGCGATGGGGTAGAGGGAAGGAGGAAGGGTGAGGGGAAAGGGTTGGGACAGAAGTGGAGGAGAGAGGGGAAAGGGATGGGAGAATTGGGGAGGAGGACATGTGGCAAGGGGAGGGGGATGGGGAAGGAAGATGAATGGGGGAAAGGAGAAGGGTAGAAAACGAAGTGGGAGGAGAAGGGGGAAAGGAGAAGGAGAGGGGAATGGAGGAGGGGGAGTCAAGGGGAAGAATGGAGAAGGGGGAAGGGGAAAGTGATGCGGAAGGGAAGGGAGGTGATTACAAGAGCAGGAATTTTCACTCAGAAATAGGAACTAGTGAATATTTAAGGAAATAATGATTGAATATTGATACATTGCATCAGGTAACTGCCGTGGAATAAATGGTTTCAATATATACCAGGAGCGAAAGATCCTGTGATTCTTTGTAGTGTGACAGATGTTGTTTTAAAAATATCTACGACATACAACTCAGCGCACCTCAACTGTCACAGACCAGTGCTCTTGAGTTGAATTATGCACCTCAACTGTCACATACCAGTGCACTTGAGTTTAATTACGCACCTCAACTGTCACAGACCAGTGCTATTGAGTTTAATTACGCACCTCAACTGTCACAGACCAGTGCTATTGAGTTTAATTACGCACCTCAACTGTCACATACCAGTGCTCTTGAGTTTAATTGAATTACGCACCTCAACTGCTCTTGAGGAATTACCTGAACTCTTCATATATATACACGATATATGAAAAACATTAGGGACTATTCTTTACCCTTACATCACTTGCATCACTTACAGCATTTACATCACTTACATGACTTACACAAATTACATCACTTACATCAATTACATCACTTACATCACTTACCTCCCTTACACCACTTACATGACTTATACCACTTACATAAACTTACTTCACGTACATCACTTACACCACACACATCAAGTACATCCATATATCACATACATCACATACTCACTTACATCACTTACATCACACACATCAATACCATCACTTGCATCACTTCCACCAAGTACGTCACTTATATCACATACATCACTTACATCACTTGCATCACTTACATCATTTACACCACAAACATCACTTACATACATCAATTACCTCACTTACATCACATATATCACTTACACCACTTACATAAACTTACATCACTTACATCACATACATCAATAACATAACGTACATCACTTACACCATGTACACTGTATGCCAAAGACCTACATTGTGTGGTAGGGGGACAGTTCAATGATGCCAAAAATGACCGGATGCGGGGGCTGAATCGGCAGAGCGCAGGCTTCCAGTGCGGGAGTTCGGATCCCGATCAAGTCAAACCAATGACCTACGAAATTGATGGTGCTCGGCATCAATGGAATTGGGAAAAGAATGGTTAGCTCAGTGTCATGATAATGTGACTGAGTGAGATATCGAGTGATGGTGCTGGCAGCCTGATTTCTCAGTGGCACAATGAATAGACCCATCCCGTTGAGCAGGTTCCGTGTCGGGAAACCACCACTGATACACTACCCATACAATCCTATCTCTTAGTGTGGGCCGCTCCATAACTTTCCCACAACTCCCTCTACTTGACATTCCTGCTCTGCAAGACACACCTACACCTCAATCACACACACCCTACACCTCCACCACACACACTTACAACACCACACAGACCTAGATCCCAATCACACACACCACAGACACTAACACCAAACACACCCTACACAGCCATCACACACACCCTACACACCCACCACACACACCCTACACACACACCCCTAAACCTCCACCAGAAACCACCTACACCTCCACTACACACACCCTACTGACCCACCACACACACCTTACACACCCACAACACACACCCTACAGACCCACCACACACACCCTACGCACCCACAACACACACCCTACAGACACCCCTATACCTCCACCACAAACCACCTACACCCCCACCACACACACCCTACCGACCAACTGCACACACCCTACCAACCCACCACACACCTACACACCCACCACACACACTCTACACACACACTCCATACCTCCACCACAAACCACCTTCACCTCCACCACACCCACCCTACCGACCCACCACACACACCCTACCAACCCACCACACCCACCTACACACCCACCACACACACCCTACACACCCCGACACCTCCACCACAAACACCCTACACACCACACACACTTACACCTCCACAACACACACCCTCCACCACAAACCACCTACACCTCCCACACACACCTACACCACCACACACACCTACACCACAAACCACCTACCCCCCCACCATACCAACCACACACTCCTACACCCCAAGACACACACCTACACCCCACAATACCCACCTACAGCCCAACCACAATCACCACACACAAACCACCTATACCTCCACCACACTCACCCTACACTACATACACCACACACACCCTACACACACCACACACTCCTACACCTCCACCACCTACATCCCAACCACAATCACCACACACAAACCACCTACACCTCCACCACACTCACCCTACACACACCACACAGCCCCACACCTCCACCACCTACATCCCAACCACAATCACCACACACAAACTACCTACACCTCCACCACACTCACCCTACACACACCACCCACCCTACACACACCACACACCCCTACACCTCAACCACCTACATTCCAACCACAATCTTCACACACAAACCACCTACACCTCCACCACAAACCACCTATGCCTCCATCACACACATCATACCAACCAACCACACACACCTGATATGACCATATATGTTTTTGCCAGGACGAAACAGCCAGACGGGATGTTCGAATGAGTCCATCTCCTGTGTTAGTAGACCATGGGATCATGGATTCGAACCCGGGTCGAGTCAAACCGATGACTTAACAAATTTATACTTGTCGCTTCCTAGGTTGGCACTCGGTATTATGAGGATAGGGCAAAGACTGGTTGGCTCAGTGTCAGGATAATGTGACTGAGGGGGATATCAGGTCATGGTGCTGGCGACCTAGTCTCCCAGTGGGGCAGCCCTATAAGGTTGTCATGAGTGCACACTGTCACAAGTCGGTACCCGTCCTGATATGACCTTAGATGTAAAAAAATAACAAACAAACCTACAACCAGCCAACCATGCCAATGAATCTGACCTCATATCTAGTCACATAGCCCAATATACATATATATATATATATATATATATATATATATATATAAAAGGTGGGCTACGCCCTAGTAAGGACCAACAGAACGAGGAGTGGTGGGAAGCCTAGTTTATTTAACCGAGGCCTTGGCTGAGCAATAGATAGCCCTACCAGTAAAAGTTTTCAAATCAAGCTCATGTGATGCCCACGCTGGCTGAATGGCATATGACCCAGCGTGGGGAGATGACAAACTATCCTGGACCCGCACAGGACCGCCGTAAATGGCAGAACGGTCCAGAATTGCCAAAATAAAGGCACGACGAATAAATAATATAATAAAATATAATAAATAGCACAAGCCGACTCCACCCATTCTATACTCATATAATTATTTATATATCACATAAAAGGTGGGCTACGCCCTAGGAAGGAACAACAGAACGAGGAGTGGTGGGAAGCCTAGTTTATTTAACCGAGGCCCTTGGCCGAGCAATAGATAGCCAAGACCCCAGCTGGCTATACCGGCCCAGGCCCCCAACACTCCTCCAAACTATTCCGAATAGCAGATAGAGTCCTAGCAACCTGGAGATCATTCACGATCCGGGTTTGTAGCGGGGTCTTCAGATATGCATAGACCGACTCTGAAGCCCAATCGCCCCTGGCCTTAATCTACTAGATAGTCGCACCAGCCATTGACAAGTAGGTGCAACCCCCCCTCCTGAGTGAGTGAGTGAGTGAGTGAGTGAGAAGTAAAATAATATTCCCCCAATACCGCCTGCTCAGAAAACAACTTTAGCATAGTCTGATATGCCTTGTAAGACAATGGCTGGGAAGCGTATCCTGGCCCAGGAATCTGAAAAGCAAGATCCCCCATCCCAGCAACCATCTCCTCGAAATGCCGCTCTGTCCAGTAGACCGTGCATAAGGCCTTATCTGCACAGCGCGCGACTGGGATCTCGAGGACACGCTCCGCAAACTGAATCGTCTCAGAACATCTAACCTTAATTAACATGCCCCAGTCAAAGAAGGCAAAATCCCCATGGCGAAGAGCCGAGTCTGACTCTGTTACTTGTGATTTCTGCAGTAACGCCCTAAACGAGCATAACATAGCTGCTCGCCAAGACACGTAGCCCGGGTTCAGCATGAGCAATGCGAATATTCTAAGCAACATAGAATATTCTAGGCAGCATAGGCGGAGCCTGCCGTGGAGCATCACCCTTTTGGTGCTTAATCCCCCTTAGCATTGCCTGTATCACAAAATCATCGTACTTAATTCCTGAAGCACCGTTTTGGCGGAAAAAAAAGTTTAGGCCCGATAGATAGTTAATCACTGAGCGATAAGTGAGTATTCTTGCCAACCATGAGGCATATAGTGCCACCCGCTAGGGAGAGCAAGGGAAAGGCACGCGGTTCTCCGCAAACTGTTTGACGAATTCAAGATATCTACATATCTTCACAGTCCTGGTGGTGATGGAATTTGCGGCGTAATACTGCCTCTCATAGCCCCTTTGCTCCTCCCTCAGCTTCTCTAGCTCTGGAATGACACGATAGAGGATAATCAAAGAGATGCGCGCAGCACATTGCCCTCCCAACATCCACAGCTCTAATTCTAGCCGAGCTATTCCCAACATCCAGCCGGCTCTGAGCATCGCATACTATATTAACAGTTGTATTTATATAGGTCGACAAAAAAGTGAAGTTATTCTCCACCGCCAGCCAAAACAGCTGGCGGAGCATCGCCATAATATCCGATGACCTAGACCTCCCTGTGTTTAGAGCCGCCTGGACTACGGCGCTGTCTGTAATGAAGATGATCTCTGAATCTCCCCAACTTGTAGCCCATCTAATCGCTCCTTCCAGCACACCCTGCATCTCCTTCAAATCAATGTGCTCCCGCTGCACCCCCACCGGTAGCCTTACATAGTGGTGGCCCATCTCCGACTCCAGCAACTGATCAGCCTCGCCTTCAAAAGCAGCGACGAGCCAATCACACCCATGCGTTGCACCCAGTCCCCAATTAGACGCATCACTGTAAGTGTAAACAGATGCCATCGCAGTGAACTTCCCCAGCATTCTAGCTTTCCCATTAAACTTAGATGCAAACTTCGCCCACCAACTAATATCACTCCTGAGGCCGGCGTTTAAATGCGCCTTATAAATAGGTTTTTGTAAAGTGCATATGAGATCATAGACGCGCCTACTAAATGTTTGGCCGCCTCTAATTACCTTCGCGCAATGAGCTAGGTGTCCCGCAAGCCTCTCCAACTCCCTGCGAGTGGCTTTCTTCCGACCCAGAAATAAATTCAAAGTCTGACGTAATTTAAGTAACTTGCTATCTGGTAAGGTGAGTTCCAAAGTCTTGGAATTAACGTCAATCCCCAAAAATCTTATCTTCTTTGAAGGGGAGATGAGTTTCTTAAAACTAATAAAAAAACCTGAGTCTTCTCAAAATTGCTAAGAGGTGCTGCTGAAAACAGCTGGTCTCATCCTCCGTTCTACCAATAATACAAAAATCGTCTAAGTAGTTGATGACTCTACTAACCCCCTCCCTTCCAGCACATCGAACAATAAAACTTGATAGTCTAGAAAAAATATAAGGACTAGATGAGAGGCCCATACAGAGTCTACCGTCCATCAGATAAGTCTCGCTTGCGTTCCAGTTAAACAACCAGCGGAGCCCTTGCCGAGTCCTGTGATCTGGATGGATTTGCACTGCCCGGTAAGCATCTTTTATGTCAATGCTCGCCAAGTAGTCATTTCTTTCTAACGAATCTACCACATCATCTATCCCAAGATACTTAAACTTCGGAGCAACTCTGGCTGTATAATTGTTAACGCTCCCCGACTCTGGCTTGCAGCAATCAATGACACTCCTCCGTCCCCTGCCGTTCTTCGGTACGACGAATATTCCATGCACACAGGCGGGAGGTTTATCAACCTTAATTAAAACTCCATTATGAAGCTCTGCTTGCAACCTAATCTCTATTATCTCAGTCTCCCATGCCGACCTCTTCCTTTCTCTCTTTATGTTATATGTGACATTACAGTTTTCATCGATAAATCGAAAGCCGAAGACAATACCCTGCAAAATAAACATTGCATCGACATCAATGTCAGTTCTACAGAAGGCCTCTGAAAAGAAACGGCAAGGTTTTAATTGACAGGGCATTCCACATAGCACATATACACACACACAAGTGCCGCGCAAGCAGCTACTGTCCACAGTGAAAGTCTGGCATGTCGTTTCACTACCCCCCTTCACCGAAACGTTCAATCGTCCGTCGCCATCCTGGCAAGCATTAAGGCTATCCCCATAGCTGGCATGCACCACAGCTTCGCATACCTCAGTCCATTGTCCTTGCCTGTCCAGTTGACATGTACTCCTTATATTCTCAGATTCACCTCCACTTGCTCCATTGCTCGATGCGCACTACCGCCTCAGGCATTCCCTTGCAGCGTGTTTGGTCCAGTTGCCTATCCGACTCCCTAGTCATGCGCAACAACCTCCCAGCATCTCCATGTGTGTTTTGGTATGCGCCTCCCCCCATAGTCACTGAGTTGTCGGTCCCGGGTGTATCCAATCACCCGAATCACAGCACACTGCTCCCTCGCATGCACCATCATTACTCACGCCTGTACCCAATATTGCCTGACAAGGCTCCTTGTCCCATATTGGGTCTCCACTCGCCTCCGCCTCCATCGCGGATTGTTTACACCTGGTAATCAAACACTCTCGATCACCAACCACCCCTTCCGGCTGGTTCATGTTGTGGTCTCAGGTGGTAATCAGCTGTGTTGCCTGTTGATTCCGCGCACCCCCCATCACCACCTGCGGAGCATGCATGCGCTCCACTCCCGCATACCCAGCCCCAGCTCCCCAAGTCTGTCACTCCTTGCATGTCACTCGTTCATGTCCCTTACCTCCACACTTAGAGCACCTATGATCATAACGGCACTCCTCCTCCTTCCTACCGCAACCATGCTCGCTATTCCAGGCGTAGCATGCCGTATTCGGCTTACCTCCTCTCATGCCGCGCTTTTTCTCGTTAAATGTGGTATTCGCAGACTTCTTCTGCCTTCTTACTACCCTCATGTCCATAGTGCAACACACTTTTCCCCGTGTGTTCACATGAAAAAGCTTCAAATCCCCTTTACACAAGTCATACTCGGCATGGGCGCTATCCCAGTACTCATTATGTCTGGCTCTGTGTGAAATGAAATAAATATGTCCAAGTAGAGCCCTATGGTCCATTAGCAACATTGTATTAATTTCCAATACCCAAGCAGCTGTCGTGCACGCAATTTCATGATAGTTCAGCTTCCTAGGATCTTTCTTTTTTTCAAGATGTCGTTTTAAAGACCACTTACTTCGAACCCTTCGCTCGGCGCTGGTACTGGACGTGCTACTAGATGAACGACGTCGCCTTCGGCTATGGCCATCTCGTGACCGCCGGTGGGACCTTCCATATGTAGAGTATCCCGACTCTGTGATGGCCGCCAGTTCCCGCCGCTCCCGATCCGATCGCCTTGCCAGCTCCACCTTGCCGGTCTTGTCCTGTATTACCTTCCATTCCGTTATTTTTGTCGGTTCACACTTATTCCGCTTCTTCCGCATGGCTAATAGCCTGTCCCATTCCTCCCGTAGTTCGGCCAATTCATCCTCTAGCTTCAGTTCCTCTATTTCTTTTAATGTCTCCCTCTGTTGGTCGGCCAGCAACATCTGTCTTACACAAGTATCCATCTCCGAACCACTGTCCAACACCAGTACCTTTGCCATTCTAGCCGTGCTGCTCCTTGTTGCTCGACCTGTCGCTTCCGTTACCTGCCGTTTTTTAGCGCATGCTTCCAAATCTGCCATGTCATGGCTTGCTCCACACGCTCCACAAAAATCAATTGGCATCGTCTAAATGTCAAAATGTCAAAATAAAACTGGCGTCAACCGACGACTACACCAGCAGTAATGCCATAGGGGAACATAAACGGTGGTGTCAGCCTCGACCTCGACCGCAACACCCGTCTCACTAAGAACTAACTAGACAGTACATTCCTGAGCTGGCAGTTCAGAACAACATATATATAATAACAGCTAATATTGTCCTTCACAGGTATCCATATGTACAGCCTCTTGAAGTTTCTCAAGCAGTGCAGATACAGTGAAGTAATGTATAAGTAATGTTCATGATACCCGTACGACGAAAATGTGTTGGCTGCCCGTTGTTCAATTCAAGCTCATGTGACGCCCGCGCTGGCCGTATGGCATATCCGATCCGTCGAAACACAAACACAGGTAGCAACAGATAGTAATGTATAAGTAATGTTCACGATACCCGTACGACGAAAATGTGTTGGCCGCCCGTAGTTCAATTCAATGTACAAAAATGGAGATAAACATTGGAATGAAACCTTTAAAAAGTGGTGTTTTTGTATTCCTACTCTTTTATTCATTGCTCCATAACCATGTGGAAAGTGGAAAGTGAGCTTTAAAATTATTTTCAGGTAAAAATATTTTATTTAAGCTACATTTTTGGATTGCTGTTTATGTGGTTTTGTGCCTGAACTCTTCATATATGTTTATGTATATTCATGTATACACATATATATATAAGTATGTATATACAGGTATGTATATATATGGGTCGTTCTCAGAAACTGTGTACCTCTTGAGGTAGTCTACTAGAAATGCATATTTCAAAGAAACCCTTTATTGGAGTGTCAATATTTAGATTTCATCAGTTAGCCAAATAATGTGGGAGATAGTTTAGATCAAAAGTAAATGTTAATATTGTGTATTATGTATCTTATTGGGATGGATGTAGCTAAATACATAGAAAATTACATCACTAATTTGTGACATTGTCAACAGCATTGAAAATAAAGTGTCACAAACTTAATGAAAACCTCTGAACAACAGCTCATTTCACTTCAAATGGTCATATACAATGTCTTCATTAAATTGAAGACATTTATTTCTAAAAAAAAAAAATTAAATGATGAAATAGTTAACATTTTCTGGAGTCATTAACATCGTAACATTTCGTTTCCACTTGCAAATACTATGAAACTCTGTATCAAACACTGAGTACAGATACAGTACAGGAATTATTTTCACCATTTGACACTATGCATGGACCCAGTTATGGTATAGTAAAAGATAAATCCTGAAATTGCCCCATAACATTGAAATTTGAGCCGAACATTTGTGTAAAATTGTTTGTTTCCACTTTGTTACTCTGCTAATCCGTTACTCTGCTAATATTTTCTTGCTTTTCTCTTTAATATTCACAAATAAGACAAAACCATAGCAATGAGGTTTCAAATTATTATTACTACTGTTTATAAAGCAAGTGGCATGTGAAATGTCCTAAAAATGTCAAGTTTTGTGTGGAAAATATTTGATTTTGGAGTCAGATTGGTTTCCATGCTATACTGCTATTTATTGGGTGTGAGCATCATTTGACCTACTTAAAAATGCCAGAATATGTTTATTTTCAATTATTCAGATGCAAAAGGACATACACATTGAGGAAACTTGCTTATAGGACTTTGGCAGCATTTTGATTTTCTGGTACTGATGTCACACTATTGGTACACAACTTCTGAGAACGACCCATATATATATATTATGACACAAACCGATGCAACATATATATATATAATATATATTATATATATTATATATAAATATATATATATAATAGTGTATAAGCATTATGCAAATATAACTAGTCTGAAGGTGCAAATATTAGATTATCATCAATCAGGTAATCAATTAACTAACCTCCTCCATCATCCCTCTAGAGGGATCAGTGGTGCCACCATTCAGCTCCTAACCTCACTAATGGACCTCATCCTGACATGATCTTAGATGTTGCTAGGTCGTAAAAACATAAAAACGAACAAACAAAATCACTAATCACAGTCTACTAATCACCTCCAAGTGCAAAAAAACTACACATAGAGAGACAGTAAGAGAGCAACATACGCCTTAGATATAAGGAGTATGCAACATAATATATATATACATGTAATATATATATATACATGCATATATATATATATATATGTATGTATGTAGTACATGCATATATATATATATTATATGTGTGTGTGTGTGCCAACATATATATATATATAAGAGATGGCTACGCCCTCGTAGGAGAAAAGAGACAAAGCGAGGAGTGGTGGAAGCCTCCGATTTATTGGCTCTGGCCGAGCAATATACCGCCCTACCTACTACAAAGCTTGAAATCTAGGCTCATGTGATGCCAACTCTATGTTCAGGTGCATGACCGGAGTGGTGTTGCACAAAAAGAGGTCCCAGAATGCAGTAAATCCGCTTAACCGGTGTATGAATAAATAAATAAATAATAAATAGCATGCATATTAAAAGAGAAATAAATATCACAAGATGCTCCGCCCCTTTATATTCATATAATACGTTATATCTCACATATATTCATACAAAGTAAAACCTCTCTAAATTGACCGACCATGGGAACGACTTTAAATGGTCCATTTAGGGAGGTGGTCGGATCAGGAAGTTTTTGTTACCATTACAGTGGTATTGTCTGATTGTATGATCCATCGTTTGGGACCCAAATAAAGCGATTGGTATACGGGAGTGGTTGATCTTTGAAGATAATCGGTTAAAGAGGTTTCACTGTATATATTTATTATATGGTATATGCATGCATCAGTGCATCTGTATAGTTGAGAAATAGCTGAAGGATTAAAGGAAGCTAAGGTGTGACACCCAGGTGACCTCCTGGTGACCTCCATGTGACCTCCAGGTGACTCCAATGATCTGGTCTGGACAGGGTCCCTTCCATCCACCAGTTTGGGCCCCAACTGTCCAGTTGCAAAAAAAGGAATGTTTGTTTTATTTAACGATACCTCTAGAACGCTTTGATTTTTATCATCGGCTATTGGTCATCAAAGATGTGGTCATTCTCACATATTTGCTTTAGAGGAACCCGCTGCCGCCATATCGGCTACTCTTTATGATAAGCAGCAAGGGGTCCTTTATATGCACTTTCCCACACACAGGACAACACATACCACAGCCTTTCATGAACCACTTGTGGACTACTGGTTGGCTAATGACTCGGTCAGCTATTTTAGTTCAATAAGAGGAAGGCGCGACTGATATAAAGTGGTATTTATTGAGAAATCATTACCAGTGGGTATTGTCTTATCTCATGCTTTTTTTTTGTTCAAGTGTTTTTATTCCTCTGAATAACATATTGTCAGTGCTAATGCACTGGTCTTCCAGCCCTGATTACAATTGCCTGTACACAGTAAACAAATCTACAATAATATACCGATAGACAATTACACGGAAATAAGAGTCGGCAACCAGTCGGTAACCAGTTGCCAACCAGTCGCCAACTAGTCACCAACCAGTCGCCAACAAGACGGCCACCACTCAGAGACCAGTCGCCCACCAGTCGGCAACTAGTCGCCCACCAGTCGGCCATCAGTCGGCCACCATTCTCTGATCAGTCGCAGACCAGCCAGCGACCCGTCGGTAATCAGTCGCCGACCAGTTGATGATCAGTCGCCGACCAATTGAAGACCAATAGGTGATCAATTGGCGCCCAATCAGCGACTAGTGATTAGTCGGGGACAAGTCGGAGATAAGTCAACGACCACAGCCATCACGCCTCCTTGCACACACAAAGTGTATGTGTCCTTGTGTTCTAGTTATAGATATTACACACTCCAAAGTCACCTTCACTTGCAATTTTGTGTAGACAAAGAAAACATCTGCCTGGGTGTATATTTACACCCTCGCCACACGACTGCTTGCCTCCACTTTCCTACCCCGAAAAAAGGTGTGGTCGCAAATCGTCGCAAGTGGTCCAACCTTTAGAAGTGGCGGCACAATGCATGGTTGAGTGAGTGTACAAACTGTCCCACCCTCCGACAAGACCAGGTTACCACGCGACGTCACGCTCCGCCGATCTACTTGTACTGGATTATCACCTGACAGCATAACGTGACAGCCTGTACCACTGTGTATGCCTGTTTTTATTTGTTTGTTGTTATTTTACGTCCTAGCACCATTTAAAACACCAAACCACCCCCTTAAATGACACCTTTTATTTTAAATATGTGAGTGTGTGCATGTTGGGGAAACACCTGAAATGAGAGTATGGTGGTACAATCTATTCCGTTGATGTAATTCAGTATGGGATATCTCCAAGCCTAAGCAGCATTCCCTCATACATACCAGTGTGTATGGGGGAGTGCTGTGAGAGTATAGAGGCCGAGTGGATGTCACCGCCTAATGACAACGCCCCCCTCGCTCCCACTCAACCACAACACATTTCTTTCTGGTGGAGAGGGGGGGGGGGGAGGAGGGAGTGATGGTTGCTGGTCGGGAGGGCAAGGGGGTGAGGGATGAGGGAGTGACGACCTAGTTTGGGGTAGTTGTGTGGAACAGTTACCACGGGCACAGCCCCATGACCAGAGCTAAGTTACTCCTGGTTTGACAGACCACTACTATTCCATTAACAGAATATTTTATTTAAAGCTGCATAATCCGATGAAAACTTGAAATTTTCAAAACAAAAACAATTATCCAGATTTTATTCTACACACACACACAGACACAGAGACACACACAGAGACACACACAGAGACACACAGACACAGAGACACACACAGAGAGTGTGTGTGTCTCTGTGTCTCTGTGTATGTCTGTGTGTGTATCTGTGTTTCTGTGTGTCTGTATGTGTGTCTGTGTGTGTGTCTGTTTGTGTCTCTGTGTATCTGCAACAGAGACACAAAGACGCAGAGACACACACACATAGACACACACATAGACACAGAAAAACACATACAGACAGAGACACACACAGAGACACAGAGACACACACATAGACACAGAGACACACACAGACACACAGACAGACACAGAGACACACACACAGACACAGAGATACACACACACAGACACACTGATACACACACAGAGAGACACACACAGCAATAGAGACACAAAGACACACAGACACACACAGACACACACAGACACACACACAGACACAGAGACAGACACAGATACACACACAGACACACACACATACAGAGACACACACACAGAGACACAAACAGAGACAAAGAGACACACACATACACACACAGACACAGATAGACACACAGACACACACAGAGACACAGAGACACAACACACAGACACACACACAGACACATACACAGAGACACATACAGAGACACACACAGACACAGATACACAGAGACAGAGACAAAACACAGAGACACACACAGAGACACACACACAGAGACACACACAGACACACAAAGAGACACACAGACACACACACAGACACAGATACACAAACAGAGACACACACAGAGACACACACACAGACACAAAACAGAGACACACACAGACACACACAGACACAGAGACACATACAGAGACACACACACAGACACACACAGACACAGACACACACACAGACACAGATACACCACAGAGACAGACACAGACACGCACACACAGACACAGAGACACATACAGAGAGACACACACAGAGACACACACAGACACAAAGAGACATACACACAGACACACACAGACACAGATACACACACAGAGACACACACACAGACACAGAGACACAGACACAGAGATACACACACAGAGACACACACATATAGAGACACAGAGAGACACACACAGAGACACACACACAGACACAGAGATACACACACAGAGATAGACACAGAGACACACATACAGCTGCTATGGAGAGAGAAGCGACGACAGCTTAACGACAAAGACGACACCTTAACGACAAAGACAACACCGTATCGACACTGTACCGACACCGTAGCGACACCGTAGCGACAGCCGAGCGACATCGGCTGTCGTCGGCTGTCGTCGCACTTTTTCAACATGTCCAAAACGCTGACGACAACCCAGCGACAGTCGAGAAACTGGAGGTGTCGCGGCGACACTGTAGCGACACCGTAACTACACCTTAGCGACACCCGACGACACTCGACAACAGACCGTAAGTCGCTGTCGCTGGGCTGTCGTCGCCCCTTATCGTCGTAGTGTGACTGCTACATTAGATACTGGTGCACATATTAAGCACTTGTCGCCACACAAAAGGGCATACAGTGCCAATGCAATATAACCTGTTACTGCAGAAGCCTTTTGCATGCTTGCCAAAATTATTTGTGGATGGTTGCACTTCAAATATCTCAAAAGTTAGACATTTAAAATAAAAGTCACTTCAAACTAAAGTAAGGGAGTCTATAACAATTAATTTAATATATTTAACTCAGAAAATGACAGAAACTCAAAACGATCGGACTATGCAACTTTAACCTATTCGGTGATATACATATACATATTTAACCGTCGGGCTATTCCACCCCCGAATTTGACTAGATCCGAATTTGACCTCTAACTACACCTTTCTTTTCGTATATCTTTCTAAATCTCTGTTATTCGGAACCTTTCTTTAAATTCTATTGGCAAATTTCCGCATATTATTTAAAATTTCGCATATATATTTTGAATAGCAAGAAACCGACTAAGTTAAAGGAACGCTAATATCTGGGCATATTACCATTAATTTATCTTAGTTGCTCATCTCTTTTTCTAAATATCTTCTTATTTGCATCTTTTGCTGGGGTTTTTTTCAAAATTTTAGGACATTTGACCTATTTTTTTCGAAAATTTCGGTTAAAAACATCTAATCTAAAAAATAAATTGTTAAAATAAAACCCCTAAAAAAATAGGGGTAAGCAAAATTGTTCTAAATTGTTATGAGACAATTTCAGTCTCGTAGAACTGCGAGCTGGCGAGATGGCGCACGGGCGTGAATGTCCCAAAAGCCTCTCGCCGCGATTGCCTGCGCTCGGCAGGAAATGCGGCAGAGGGAAGTGGGGGGGGGGGGGCTACCAGGAGGCACCGTCTTTGGCTGGTGCCTCATTAAATGCGCACCAAGTCCAAACCACCGGGGTCTCACCCCTTACATTACAGCGGGACACATTCCGACCTGACCGCGTCTCACCCCTTACTTTGAATGCAGACCCAGGTTGTTCTGGTAAAGCTTCACCACAACCTTTATTTGCGCACGCGCAAAATTTAAATGCGGCCCAAGGCGCGCAAATGTCATTAAATGTCACACGTCCCGTGGACGGTGGATCCGGATGTGAGGAAGGCAGCCTCTTCTCTTTCCTACCGAGAGAGAAGACGGATGCTACTCAGGTACCTGTTCTGCCGTCACCGGTCATTGACCTATCCTATATGGTACCTGCCTCACAGCATACCAGTCAGCGGGACAGGCTAGCCACGTTGGAGGAACGTGAAAAACAGCTCCTGTCACGTGAGAATGAATTACATGCCAAGTGGCAGGAATTAGCTGGGTGGCAGGAAAAAGGTGTCCATACCCCTGGCGTTACTAATGAAATGTTGAACGTGATTCAGCAACAAAATGGGCATTGCCCTTATAGTAATAACCATGTAAATGCGTCTAAAGCCTCTGACTGGAATCCAACCGTTAACTTACAGCATATTGGGCAAAGCGCCCCGACTTGCGCCAGGAAGGAAGTCACTAGCGTCGACTCCTTTGCAGCTTACCGCTTTACTAGTGAAGAGCAGGCCCTCATTAAATCTAACCCAGCCATTCGCAGTGCGGTGATGGAGGCCTCTAATATCAATCCTGGTCACAGCACCAGTTTAACCGTCGGACTATTCCACCCCCGCTTAAGGCGAGCCTACAGGTTAATTTATGTAATTATTTCCATGTGAATTTCCTGGGCCTGCTGCGGGCCGCTGCAGCCTCTCGTCCCGTCTGCAGGTAGTCCGTCTCCGTCGATGTCCGCCCCATACTAAAGGCAGAGTATCGTCAGAGTATCATCTAAATACTGGATTTGCCCTCGTGCGCATTTATCGGCCTAAAGTATATATATAGATTAGGTTATTTCAACTAACTGTCTGTCCCCTCGCCGTTCGGGGTATATTAATGTTACTAAATTAATCCAGATCTAAGCAGACGACCTAATGTTGCTGCCGCTGTCACTGTTAATCAGCCTAAGTGAATGCCGTTATTTTAGCCAAAAGTAACACTATGTTACTTCCGTTAATATGTCTGTTATTATATTCCCGCAGATGGGTTAATTAGCTGCATAAGGCCTACTTAGGCTTAAGGCCCTTAATTACATATAAAGCAATCGAATATCACGTTTTCAATAGTGGTTAATCTACAAGAAGACTGGAGGATAGTAAAGAATGCAAGGAACGTTCCAATTCACCTTTCCAAGAGCTCACGACTTTATTCTTAACCAAAATCTAACATTGAAACGTTTCCATACCATTAAACTACAGTAGGACACACCGAGTTATAACTATATAAGTTTCCATACCATTAAACAACAGTAGGGCACACCGAGTTATAACTATATAAGTTTCCATACCATTAAACTACAGTAGGACACACCGAGCTATAACTATATAAGTTTCCATACCATTAAGCTACAGTAGGATACACCGAATTATAACTATATAAGTTTCCATACCATTAAACTACAGTAGGATACACCGAGTTATAACTATATAAGTTTCCATACCATTAAACTACAGTAGGACACCGATTTATAACTATATAAGTGTCCATACCATTAAACTACAGTAGGACACACCGAGTTATAACTATATAAGTTTCCATACCATTAAACTACAGTAGGACACACCGAGTTATAACGATATAAGTGTCCATACTATTAAACTACAGTAGGACACACCGAGTTATAACTATATAAGTGTCCATACCATTAAACTACAGTAGGACACACCAAGTTATAACTATATAAGTTTCCATACCATTAAACTACAGTAGGACACACCGAGTTATAACTAGATAAGTGTCCTTACCATTAAACTACAGTAGGACACACCGAGTTATAACTATATAAGTTTCCATACCATTAAACTACAGTAGGACACACCGAGTTATAACTATATAAGTGTCGATACCATTAAACTACAGTAGGACACACCGAGTTATAACTATATAAGTTTCCATACCATTAAACTACAGTAGGATACACCGAATTATAACTATATAAGTTTCCATGCCATTAAGCTACAGTAGGATACACCGAGTTATAACTATATAAGTTTCCATACCATTAAACTACAGTAGGGCACACCGAGTTATAACTATATACGTTTCCATACCATTAAACTACAGTAGGATACACCGAGTTATAACTATATAAGTTTCCATACCATTAAACTACAGTAGGACACACCGAGTTATAACTATATAAGTTTCCATACCATTAAAATACAGTAGGATACACTGCTGAAAGATGCAGACATGTCATCTACTGAAAGAAACCACATTAAACAGGCGGGTCTTAAAGTTGCATAGTCCGATGGTTTTGAATTTCTGTATTTTTTATGAGATAAATATATTAGATCGATCACTAGTATCTACATTGCATTAGTTCAAAGTTACTTTCATTTTAAATGGTAAACTTTTTAGATATTTTGAGTGCAAATATGGAAAATTAGTTTTGGCAAGCTTGCCAAAACTCTGACACCATAGACTTCTGCAGTAACAGGTTCGGTTAAATTGCCTCAGTATTGCCTTCTACACTGAAACAGATACTAAATAAGCGCATCAGTATCTAAGTTAGATATGTCAATTCAAATCTAGATAATTGGTTTGGTTTTGAAAATTCTATATTTCATCGGACTATGCCGCTTTAAGAACAGATTATAATTGTTTAATGGATGCCGCTTGTTGTACCTCCTGTGGCAGCCCATTCCACAAAGTGGGCCCTGCCACACGATCCATATATGTTCACAAATGAAAGGCTTAATGTAGTAATAACGCTCAGACAAGCTGCTAAGACACTCAGTCAATGCGATGTGCGTGAAGACAGTTGAGAATAGTGTGTCCACGGGTGTACACACTCATATACACAAACACATAGACATACCAACATTAATAGGTATGCATATACATGCACACATATGCATATATAGGCCTATAGTATATATATATATATGTTGTATTTATATATAAATATATATATATATATATCTGTTGTATCCTTGTAAGTTGTATTCATTGTACTCCCCTCCTTGATGCCTCCATGGAGGACGGCAGGGGGTGGGCGGAGGCCTGGGGGAGCACCGGTGCCCCGAGGTGTGTGTGTGGGGGCGCGGGCGAGGGGGTGCTCCTATGGCTCCCCGCGGGGCTGGATGGGCTGCGAGACATGCTGCGCTGCCTGCTCCCCCATGCCCACACACACACACTCTCGCGCCCGGCCACACCCCTGACACACCCACCAGTAATGTCTGAGTGGGGGAGGGGGTGGTGGGTGGGGGGCGGGGTGGTGGGAGGGTGGGTGGGTGGGTGGGTGGGGGCCATTAACTGGGCCTCTACACTCTCACAGCACCCCCACCACATACAAACTGGATATATGCTTGGAGTTATGCCATACTGAATTACACCAACTGAACTAATGCTTGGATTTATCCCATACTGGATTACATCAAAGGAACCGATTGTACCAACAGACTCTAAATTCAGGTTGTTTCCCCAACCTGGTAATAGGATAGTGTGAGGACTGGTTAGCTCAGTGTCCGGATACTGTGACTGAGTGGGATATCAAGTCATGGTGCCGGTGGCTTGGTCTCTCAGTGGGACAAGGACTGGTTGGCTCAGTGTCAGGATAATATGACTGTGTGGGATATCAGTTCATGGTGCCGGCGGCCTGATTTCCCAGTGGGACATCAATGCGCATGCGCAGGGAGGGGTTAATTTCTCCAGCTAAGAGGGCATTCTGGGAATTGTGGTGGGAGTACAGGGAAGCAGCGAAGGCAGCCATGGACGACCTGGAAAGGAGAATTAGGTCACGGCACCGTAGTACCACAAAGTCTATTTGTTTGTTTCTTGTTATTTTATGTCCTAGCAACATTTAAGGTCATATCACAACAGGTACCGACTTGTGACGGTACACACTCATGGCGATTTTATAGTGCTGCCCCACTGGGAAATCAGGCCGCTGGCACCATGACCTGATATCCCACTCAATCACATTATCCTGACATCAAGCTAACCAGTCCTTGCCCTATCCTAATAATGCTGAGCACCAGGCTATGAAGCAACAAGTATCAATTTTTAAGTCATTGGTTTGACTCGACCGGGAACCAAACTCGCGAACTCGCAATCTTCCGCACGCGAGGCCTGTGCTCTACCGATTCGGCCACCGCGCCACCACGAAGTAAAAAATCTGTGCGAGTGAGGCAGATAGTGGAGATGAGAGCAGTCATGTGACATCGGCCCCGTTAAAGTAGCGTAGTTTAGAACAATGGAGCAGTTACCCAAGGCACTCACGGCCTGGATAACAAGCAGGAGTGAGTTCCACCTTAGCAGATAGCGCGTGACCGGCAAGTAGAGACACAATAAGGTTACTGAGTATGATATACAAAGAACAGATTGTAAGTGACACCGGGTTTCCATGAGCTAGGTAGTTGTATTAAAATTAGCACTAGACTATGACAATCAGTAAAGATGGACAATCAGTGTTTGGCGGCATCCTAAATAATATTTGCAAAACAAGTTATACGTCAGAATAATCAGCCACCTGATTAGGTGACCACACGTGACCAGTATCTGAGATAAGGACTGACTACTAAGCTATATTTAATTAAGTTATATCAAGTAATTAGTTTAATTGAGTTATATTAAAGGCTCTACGTGTCCACTTGGAGATCACGTGATGTCAGATGTGGAGGTTGTGCATTATATCTATTAAAGCGGTATAATCAGAAGAGACCATCACATTTAAAAAACCAAAACCACTCACCTAGATTTAATATTACATGTCCAGCTTATGTAGCAGTCACACTACGACGACAAGGGGGTGACGACAGCCCAGCGACTTGGATTTTGTGAAAACCCACCGACATATGCAAATTCGGGCCAAGTTGGGCGACAATCGGACGACATCCGGACGACAGCCCGACGACATCCGGACGACAGACGGGACGACAGCGGGACGACAGTGTCTGTGTGTGTGTGTCTGTGTGTGTGTGACTCTGTGTCTCTGTGTGTGTCTCTATGTGTGTGTCTTCTATGTCTGTGTGTGTGTCACTGTGTGTGTGACTCTGTGTCTCTGTATGTGCCTCTATGTGTGTGTCTGTGTTTCTGTGTGTGTGTGTCTCTGTGTGTGTACCTGTGTGTGTGTCTGTGTGTGTGTGACTCTGTGTCTGTGTGTGTCTCTATGTGTGTGTCTGTGTCTCTGTGTCTGTGTGTGTCTCTATGTGTGTGTCTGTGTGTGTGTCTGTTTGTGTCTCTGTGTGTCTGCAACAGCGACACAAAGACACAGAGACACACACACATAGACACACAGATAGACACAGAGACTCACACAGAGACACACACATAGACACAGAGACACACATACAGACAGAGACACACACATAGATACACACAGAGACACAGAGACACACACATAGACACAGAGACACACACAGACACAGAGACACACACAGAGACACAAACAGACTCACACACAGATACACAGAGATACACACACAGAGATACACACACAGAGACACACTGATACACACACAGAGACACACACACAGCAACAGAGACACAAAGACACAGAGACACACACACAGACACACACAGACAAAGAGACACACACAGAGACACACACACAGACACAGATACACACACAGAGACACACACATACACACACAGACACACAGACACACAGAGACACATACAGAGACACACACAGAGACACACACAGAGACAAAGAGAGACACACACAGACACACACATATACACACACAGAGACACGCACAGAGACACAGAGACACAACACAGAGACACACACAGAGACACACACACAGAGACACACACACAAACACAGAGACACACAGACACAGAGACACAGACACACACAGACACACACAGACACACACACAGACACAGATACCAGAGAGCGTGTATATAAACAGATGAGAGGGACAACTCCCGCGTAAAACGGTAACACAGGCTACAGTGGCGTTCCTGGCGGTTAGTGTTGAACAAGCCATGAGTTTGCCGGTACGCTCAATGCAAAATATTTGTTTTTATTCAAAATTAATAGAAATCCAAGCCTAACCTTATCAATTTAATATAATCCTTTTGGTAAACATGTTTTCTATATGTCTTCCAAGCGGTTTGTTTCTATGTGGTGTAGTTTTAGAGATATTTAACGTTTTCTGTATGAAGATTGCTCACCGCCATTGACAATGCCTTGAGTTTGCCGTACGTGTAGTGCAAAACGTGTATTTTATTCAAAATTAATAGAAATTCAGAACCCTAGCCATGTAAATTTAATATAGTCTCATTGTTAAATATGTTTTCTATATGTGTTCCAAACAGTTTGTTTCTATGTAGTGTAGTTTTAGAGATATTTCACTTTTTCTGTACGAAGACTGCTCAAGGCCATTGACAATGCCTTGAGTTTGCCGTACGCGTAGTGAAAAACGTCAGTTTTATTCAAAATTAATAGAAATCCAGAAGCCTAACCATATCAATTTAATATAATCTCGTTGGTAAACATGTTTTCTATGTGTATTCCAATCAGTTTGTTTCTAGGTGTTGTAGTTTTAGAGATATTTAATGTTTTCTGTATGAAGATTGCTCACTGCCATTGAAAATGCCTTGAGGTTTGCCCATATGCTTAAGCTGTTCAACAACCACCACTTGGAGCGCCACAGTCGGCAGCTGTTACATGCTCTAGTATGGGAGTTGTCCCTCTCATCTGTTTATATACACGCTCTCTGCAGATACACAGAGACAGAGACACAACACAGAGACACACACAGAGACACAGACACCACAGAGACACACACAGAGACACACAGACACACACAGACACAGAGACACAGACAGAGACACACACAGAGACACATACACAGAGACACACACATAGAGACAGAGACACACATACAGCTGCTATGGAGAGAGAAGCGACGACAGCTTAACGACAAAGACGACACCTTAACGACAAAGACAACACCGTATCGACACTGTACCGACACCGTAGCGACACCGTATCGAGAGCCGAGCGACATCGGCTGTCGTCAGCTGTCATCGAAGTTTTTCAACATGTCCAAAAAGCCGACGACAACCCGGCGACAGTCGGTCGAACTACAGGGATGAGACCGGTGACACACCATTGAGAAATGATCCATTTAATAACAAATTTCAAAATTTCAAACACACAAAAACTTGTCAGTGTCTTCATCGATGCCAAACCGAGGACGATCTCATCTCGGCACCCGAGGGTCTGAAGTCTTCATTTTATGGATGACATGGTTTTATCAAATGAACTTTTCTTTTCGAATCTTATCAAGTTTGGTCAGGCAGCGTTTTAAAGGTCCATTGAAGCAGAGCCACAACAAACACAATATACGATGGCAGGTGGGGCAAGGCACCTTATGGGCATTGTTCTGAGGGCACTGAGAATAAGGAAGCTGCGGTTGGGGGAAAGGGTTTATTAGAACTACTATCAGAGGGTGGGTATGTGATGGGAATCCTCTACAATACCTTTTTTAATGTGCAATAGTTGACTAATCAGGGGAAATTTCAATCATGGAAAATAAGTCTTCTTCATTCCACAGCTCCTTGGATTATCCTAGTAATGCTGAACGCCAGGATAGTAAGGAACACGTATTAATGTTTAACTCATTGGTTTGAGTCGACCAGGATTCGAACCTGGCAGTTCAAATCCCATGACTACATTGTCCACACATCGTCCTGCACAGTGAGTTGCTACCAACATTAGTTCTCCCACTGCCACCAGAGGGCGTGTTGGTGGTGGAAATCCTCTATAAGGCAGAGTGTTACATTACTACTCATCACATTAGTTCCCTCACTGCCACCAGAGGGTGTGTTGCTGGTGGAAATCTTCTATAAGACAGAGTGTTACATTGCTACTCATCACGTTAGTTCTCCCACTGCCACCAGAGGGCGTGTTGCTGGTGGAAATCTTCTATAAGACAGAGTGTTACATTGCTACTCATCACGTTAGTTCTCCCACTGCCACCAGAGGGCGTGTTGCTGGTGGAAATCTTCTATAAGACAGAGTGTTACATTGCTACTCATCACGTTAGTTCTCCCACTGCCACCAGAGGGCGTGTTGCTGGTGGAAATCTTCTATAAGACAGAGTGTTACATTGCTACTCATCACGTTAGTTCTCCCACTGCCACCAGAGGGCGTGTTGCTGATGGAAATCTTCTATAAGACAGAGTGTTACATTGCTACTCATCACGTCAGTTCTCCCACTGCCACCAGAGGGCGTGTTGCTGGTGGAAATCTTCTATAAGACAGAGTGTTACATTGCTACTCATCACATTAGTTCTCCCACTGCCACCAGAGGGTGTGTTGCTGGTGGAAATCTTCTATAAGACAGGGTGTTACATTGCTACTCATCACGTTAGTTCTCCCACTGCCACCAGAGGGTGTGTTGCTGGTGGAAATCCTCTATAAGACAGAGTGTTACATTGCTACTCATCATGTTAGTTCTCCCACTGCCGTCAGAGGGCGGGTTGGTGGTGGAAATCTTCTATGATACATTTTCCACACATCATGCTGCACTGGGAGCTGTTATCCATGTTAGTTCTACATCTACCATCAGAGGGCGGGTTTGTAGTGGAAATCCTCTATAAGACCTTTTGGATAAATCATGCTGCACACTCACTGCTACCCACATTAGTTCTCCCTCTGCCGTCAGGGGTGAACGCCCTGCTCCACTTCCGGGTCAGCTTACAGAGCCCCCTGGCGACGGTGGCGCCACCTGGTGAGAAGGAATGGAAAGAAAACACCAGCGTGAGTGCACAATAACCGCCGCTAGAGGGAGCCCCATAAACTGGGCGTTGTCTTAGATGGCTGGCGCTGACCCCGGTTTGACCCCGCGCTGACTTCCTGTGACCTTGAGTTGCGCCTTCAGTGACCTTCCATTGACCCCCACCGTGTCCAATTTGACATAGCTGTGAAAGACTCCACCCCAGTCGTTTATGGCTGGATATATCATGACGGGCACCGGTGCCTGAGGCATCTCGCGACGCCAGGGGGCATTGCAATCTGCGTGTTTCAGTGGCGCCCCCGTCCCGGACGCAGCAGGAACTAAGATTCCATGCTGGTTGTCAGTCAAAGCCAATTCTGAAATATATTGGACTGGGTGGTTCAGTGGTTAGAGCGCAGGTAGTGGGTTCGAATCATGTGTGATGGGTGGCAGGTGAGGCAAGCAGGTGTAGCAGGTGGGGAAGGTGTGGCAGGTGTGACAGATGTGGTGGGTGTGGGTGATGTGGCACATATGGAAGGTGCGTGACCATGTGATGAATCCTCTGTGTGTACATGGATCCTTCCCTCGTCTGCCAGCCCCATTTTGCCCACCATCTTGTGATGCATGCTTTCACTGTCAGCATCGTCCTTCCCCATTTACAAGTCGATGCGTGTTGGCTGCAGTCACGGTGCTGAGAAGCCAATTACTGTCCAAATAGAGCGCAAATCATGCAGCTTAAATACGCACCGTGAAGCCTTCTGTTCTTACTGGGTACTGTGACAGTGGTTGTACTTCCGGTTGTACTTCCGGTTGTACTTCCGGTTGTACTTCCGGTTGTACTTCCGTTGTACTTCCGGGGGTATTTCCGGTGGTACAGACTCACACTTCCGCTAATGCCGTGGTACCTGAGTGGGGCGAGGATGAGCCGGGGGCTCGGGGCAGGGCGGGGCGGGGCGGGGCGGGGCGGGGCGGGGCGGGGCGATGCGAGGCGAGGCGGGGCGGGGCTGGGTGACGGACGGCCTCGTGAGGAAGGGCCGGTAATGGGCCGACTGTCCACCGTACCCCGGGTACACAGAACACAGACTCACAGCACACATAGAGCACAGTCCCACAGAACACACAGAACACAGACTCACAGCAGATATAGAGCACATTCCCACATCACACACTGAATACAGCCTCATAGCACACATAGAGCACAGCCTCACAGCACACATAGCCTCACAACACACACTGAACACAGCATCACAGCACACACAGAGCACAGCCTCACAGAAAACACTGAACGCAGCCTCACATCACACACTGAAAACAGCCTCACAGCACACCAAGCCTCACACACTGAACACAGGCTCACAGCACACACAGAGCACAGCCTCACAGAACACAGCTTCACAACACACACTGAACACAGTCTCACATCACACACAGAGCACAGCCTCACAGAACACAGCATCACAGCAGACACAGAGCACAGCCTCACAGCACACACTGAACACAGCCTCATATCGCACACTGAAAACAGCCTCACAGCACACCGAGCCTCACACACTGAACACAGCCTCACAGCACATACAGAGCACAGCCTCACAGCACACACAACCTCACAATACACACTGAACACAGCATCACAGCAAACATAGAGCACAGCCTCACATCACTCACTGTACACAGCCTCACATCACACACTGAACACAGCCTCACATCACTCCAGCCTCACACACTGAACACAGCCTCACATCACACACTGAACACAGTCTCACAGCACACATATCCTCAAACACTGAACACAACCTCACAGCACACACAGAGCACAGCCTCACAGAACACAGCCTCACAACACACACTGAACACAACATCACAGCACACAGAGAACACAGACTCACAGCACACATAGAGCACAACTTCACATCACACACTGTACACAGCCTCACATCACATACATAGCACAGCCTCACAGACCACAGCTTCACAACACACACTGAACACAGCCTCACCGCACACAATGAACACAACTTCACATCACACACTGAACAGATCATCACAGAACATATTGAATACAGCATCACAGAACAAAGTGAACACAGCCTCACAGCACACACTGAACACAACTTCACAACACACACTGAACACAGCCTCACAGCACACACTGAACACAGCCTCACAGCACATACTGAACACATCACTTCACACACTGAACACAGCATGCAACGAACACAGACTCACAACACATACTGAACACTGCATCACTTCACACACTGAACACAGCATCACACCACACACTGAACACAGCATCACAGAACACACTGAACACGGTATCACAACACACACTTAACACATCATCACATCACACACGGAACACAAAATCACTTCACACACTGAACACCGCCTCACAGCACACACTGAACACAGCCTCACAGCACACACATAGCATAACATCACAGCATACAGCACACAGCATCAAAAGTTGTACTGTGGTTTTCTTGTGGTTTTCTTGTGGTTTTCTTGTAGTTTGAGTGTGGTTTGAGTGTGCTCTGACTATGTTTTGAGCATGGTTTGAGTGTGGTCTAAGTGTGCTTTCGGTGTGGTTTGAGTGTGGTTTGAGTGTGCTTTGAGCATGGTTTGAGTGCGTGCTAAGTGTGGTTTGAGTCTGCTATGAGTGTGGTTTGAGCATGATTTGAGTGCGCGCTATGTGTGGCTTGAGTGTGATTTGATTCTCACCACAGGGCGCCAGGAAGGTGCGTGACCATGTGATGAATCCTCTGTGTGTACATGGATCCTTCCCTCGTCTGCCAGCCCCATTTTGCCCACCATCTTGTGATGCATGCTTTCACTGTCAGCATCGTGCACACACTGAGAGTGTGCACGATGCTGAACATGAGTTGAGTGTTTGAACATGAGTTGAGTGTGGTTTGAGTGTGGCTTGAGTGTGGTTTGAGTGTGGTTTGAGAGTGCTAATAGTGTGATTTGAGAATGGTTTGATAGTGTTATGCGTGTGGTTTTAGCATGGTTTGAGTGTGGTTTGAACATCGTTTGAGTGTGGTTTGTGTGTGATTTGAGTGTGCTTTGAGCATGGTTTGAGTGGGTGCTAAGTGTGATTTGGCTGTGGTTTTGAGAGTGCTATGAGTGTGGTTTGAGCATGGTTTGAGTAAGGTTTTAGTGTGATTTGAGCATGGTTTAAGTGTGGTTTGAGTGTGGTTTGGGTGTGATTTGAGCATGGTTTGAGTGTGGTTTGAGTGTGATTTGAGCATGGTTTGAGTGTGGTTTGAGTGTGATTTGAGCATGGTTTGAGTGTGGTTTGAGTGTGGTTTGAGTGTGGTTTGGGTGGCGGTGGGTATTGATGGCGAGGTTGAGGAGGGCAATGAGTGCAGCCTGGCAAAGGTTTGTGGGGATATGCGGCTGTGCGGGTGTGTGGGTGGTGGGTGGTGGGTGGGGGCGGACATGTTGGGGGAGGTGTTGAGGGAGGTGTCCGAGGGTGAGTGATTAACTTGCCGTCATAATAGCCAAAAGACGCCTCCCTTGGATTATCGAGAGTGCTGACACTTGAACCTATGTTTGCTGAGGAAGCTTGTAGCATGTGAAGTCTGTGGTGTGTGTGGTGAGTGGTGAGTGGTGTGTGGTGCGTGGTGAGTGGTGGGTGGTGAGTGGTGGGTGGTGGGTGGTGAGTGGGGTGTGGTGAGTGGTGAGTTGTAAGTGGTGAGTGGTCTGTGGTGAGTGGTGTGTGGTGAGTGGTGTGTGGTTTATGGTGAGTGTTAAGTTGTGTATGGAGTGTGGTGAGTGGCAAGTGGTGTGAGTGAGTTGTGTGTTGTCTGTCGTTAGTGATTTGTGGTGTGTGGTGAGTGGTGAGTGGTGAGTGGTGTGTGGTGAGTGGTGTGTGGTGAGTGGTGTTTGTTTGTTTGTTGTTGTTTTACGTCCTAGCAACATTTAAGGTCATATCAGGACGGGTACCGACTTGTGACAGTGCGCACTCATGGCGACTTTATAGTGCTGTCCCACTGGGAAACCAGGCCGCCGGCACCATGACCTGGTATCCCACTCAGTCACATTATCCTGACACTGAGCACACCAGTCCTTGCCCTATCCTAATAATGCCGAGCGCCTGGCTAGGAAGCGACAAGTATCAATTTTAAAGTCATTGGTTTGACTCGACCGGGACTCGAACCCACGACCCCACGATCTACCAGCACGGGAGACGGACGCTCTAACTCATTCGGCCATCCCGTCTGTCAGGTGAGTGGTGTCTGGTGAGTGGTGAATGGTGAGTGGTATTTGGTTTGTTTGTTTGTTTGTTGTTGTTTGTTTGTTGTTGTGAGTGGTATTTGGTGAGTGGGGTGTGGTGAGTGGTGAGTGGTGTGTGTGGTGAGTGGCATGTCGTGAGTGATGACTGGTGAGTGGTGAGTGGTGAGTGGTGTCTGGTGAGTGGTGAGTGGTGGGGGTGAATGGTGAGTGGTGAGTTGTGTGTGGAGTGTGGTGAGTGGCAAGTGGTGTGGGGTGAATTGTGTGTTGTGTGTGGTGAGTGATTTGTGGTGAGTGTGGTGAGTGGTGAGGGGTGTGTGGTGAGTGGTATGTGGTGTGTGGTGAGTGGTGTCTGGAGAGTGGTGAGTGGTGAGTAGTGAATGGTGAGTAGTATTTGGTGAGTGGGGTGTGGTGAGTGGTGTGTGTGGTGAGTGGCATGTCATGAGTGGTGACTGGTGAGTGGTGAGTGGGTAGGGGTGTGTGGTGAGTGGTGAGAGTGAGTGGTGGGGGTGAGTGGTGAGTCCTGAGTGGTGTGTGGTGAGTGGTGAATGGTGTGGTGGGTGGTGGGTGGTGAGTGATGGGTGATGTGTGGTGTGTGATTAGTGATGTGTGGTGAGTTGTAAGTGGTGAGTTGTGAGCAGTGTGTGGTGAGTTGTGAGTGGTTTGTGGGGAGTGGTGAGTGGTGAGTGGTGTGTGGTGAGTGGTGAGTTGTGTGTGGTGTGTGGTGAGGGGTGTGTGCTGAGTGGTGTGTGGTATGTGGTGAGTGGTGGGTGGTGTGTGGTGGGTAGGGTGTGGTGGGTAGTGAGCAGTGTGTTGTGAGTGGTGTGTGGTGAGTGGTGAGTGGTGAGCGGTGAGTGGTGAGTGGTGTGTGCTGAGCGGTCTGTTGTGTGTTGTATGTGATGTGTGGTGAGTGGTGTGTGGGGCAGGCATTGGTGCTGCCCTCTGTATCGGGTAAATGTGTGTCCACCTGGTGGGATTTTGGTGTACTAGCCCACTGACCCCTTAACAATCTCTTCATGACAGCCCTTAGTGTGTTGTGCACACAGGTAGAAAATGTGCGGTAAAAATAAGATGGTATGAAGCGTGCAGTTGCATTTCTTCCACTGGCTTGATTCACGTCCCCTCTTCAGGCAGTTACACCAACACCCGCCTGGTGGCGGCTTCACAGCCCTATTTGCTCGTGAGTGGATCCTCAGCTTTGCGATTATGACCGGTGAGTCGCGGCCGCTTAATGTGGACGCCATTGTGCGCGCTCTCATCAAAAGATTACGGGCAAAGTGGGGAGTGACACGTGACCGGAAGTGGCAACGAGGGCGTTTCATACGTCATGTGGTGGCGGGTGAAGGAGGTGGCCGCAGTGTGGAATTCTGGGAGCCAGCTTTAGGGTATCAGAGAAATAGCGATTTATGCGGATATTATTGATTCGCGTTATCTGAGAGTGAGCGTCTGCACAGCATTGTCACATGACCGCACACCACACCATTACGAATTGATCACATGACAAAGTGTGCCATATTGGAACAACATGGCCGGCACACTGTATGGGGTGGGCCACTGGGTTGGGCTCATAAAATTGGCATAGAAAATTAGTACTTGTCGCTCGGATGGCTATGGTAGGACAAAGAAACGTTGCCTCGGCGTCTAGATATAGTCAATTAGTTGGAGACTGCGTCATGTTGCTGGGAAAGTCCGGTATTCGAATGAAAGAACACTATAAAGTCACTGACTGAAAAGTCGGGCATCATCATCATCATCATCATGCTGTCGGTCGCGATGCGACAAAGACTGCTTTCATTACTTGACTGGCGCTCTCCATTTAGCTCTCTGCTGTGAGAGTTGCGTCCATGAGTCGGTCTTAATGTCTCTCAGCTTCAGGTTTCTCTTGATGGTATCCTTGAACCGGAGATGAGGGCGCCCTCTCTTTCTGTAGCCAGAAGACAGTTGAGAATAGAGGATCTGCTTTGGTAGCCTGTCTGATGACATCCTCATGAGGTGTCCAGTCCACCGGAGATTCTTTTTGATCAGAAGATCTTCCATAGAGGGCAGCCCCGTTCGTTTGAGTATTTCCTTGTTTGTCACTTTGTCCTTCCAGGTTAGCCTCATGATTGAACGCAGATGTCGCATCATGAAGGCATGCAGCAAAAAGTCGGTACCAGTCCTGATATGGCCTTTTATGTCACTAGGTTGTAAAGTCCAAAACGAGCAGTGATGATGCTAATAGTTCCCCGTGATGAATGCAGGTGGCGCCACAGTTTGGTGTCATGTGCACTCACAAGCAGCCTATGGAATACATGAATACAATTAGTCGTGCCGCGAATACCCTGATCACTGACATCAGGGTAAATGTCACGAACGTGTGCAGCTGCATGGATTCGATATTAGCATAATGGGTCACACCTAATATATATGTATATATACATATTAATATATGGCATATAATCAATTATGCTAATATAATGCCATGCCTGGATTTGTTATCTTTTGTCTGAGCAGTGCATAGCCCCCATAGCGGCCGTTAGTGTGTGTGTTTGTGTGTTTGTGTGTTTGTGTGTGGTTAGTCATAGTAGTTAGTAGTAGGTTGGTTGGTTGTTGGAGTTTTATGCCCTGGCAACATCTAAGGTCATATCAGGAGTTAGTGGTAGATGATGCCCTAGTTAATGACCGCGGAGATGGGGTAGGTGGTATAAGCTAGGAGGAGAAATAGTCCTGAATAGTGGTGTGTTTATATCCACAAAATGCATTCTACAGTGAAACCTCATGATAACACGCCCCAATGTAACGTCAATTCGGATACAACGCGATGCTTCATTGGACCAAGAAATCTTAAATTCAAAGGTAAGCTGACCCCCGATTTAGCGTGACCCCGATTTTTTCGGGATCGCATTATATGGACCTGAATGTTTGCTACATAATTGGGCCATACTATATGTGATGTATAAGGATTATGCAATTATAAAGGCACGGAAGCGAATGATCCCTATATTATCAGTATCACCCATATGTTATGTACTACTTTATGGGTGACCCCTTTTCACAGTTGGGCCAGGTGGTGCCACTATCCCCAACCCTACCAGTGGCACGAAATACTGTCACTTGCGCACTGGAAATTATATATATGTGCGGTAAAAGCAATTATACAAGTATAATTATCCAGAAACCGATTATCGAAGAACGCCCTCAGTTCATATCAACCTGACACTACATCACAAACTGACACTCCTCCAGTCATCTACTGGTCAGGCCTTCGGGCTCGCCTTGTGCTTCTACCTGGCTTCATGCCTGCACCACTCCTACACATATAAGCTGTACCGGTTGCATGACTGGCTCTGGGTATAAGTGGCTGTGTGGACTTCGACATGTGATGACACAAATGTCAGAAAATGACAAAGCACATAAGTCTGTAAAAGTATAGATCGGCGACTTCTGACCCTACAAAGTGGCCTCCCCCACTCTGACCGATCAGACGGGATGGCCGAATGAGTTGAGTGTCCATCTTCCGTCTTGGTAGATCATTGGATTCAAAGTCACTGGTTGGAACCCTGGTCGAGTCAAACCAATGACTTAAAAATGTATACTTGTCGCTTCCTAGCCAAGCACTTGGCATTATTAGGATAGCTCAAGGACTGGTTGGCACAGTGTCAGGATAATGTGGGTGAGTGGGTTATTGGGTCATGGTACTGCCAGCCTGATTATCCAGTGGGGCAGCACTATAAAGTCGCTATGAGTGCGCACTCAGTCCTAGCTGACTGTCTTACAGGTATTCATCAGTCTTTATCTCTCACAACGCTTCCTAGCCGACTGTCTTACGGGTAATCATCAGTCTTTCTCTCACAGAACCCACCGAGCTGACTGTCTTACAATTCTTCACCAGTCTCTATCTCACAACGCCTCCTAGCTGACATTCTTACAGGTATTCATCAGTCTTTATCTCTCACAACGCTTCCTAGCCGACTGTCTTACGGGTAATCATCAGTCTTTCTCTCACAGAACCCACCGAGTTGACTGTCTTACAAGTCTTCACCAGTCTCTATCTCATAACGCCTCCTAGCTGACAGTCTTACACACCAGTCTTCCTCCCGCGCACAGTGGCCTCGCCCTCGGGCCGCCTTCTCCTCTAATTTCAGGTGGCGCCCCCTGGTGGATGTGGCAGTGTGACCAGCCGTCTGTAATAAAGCGCCGTCCTTCCGCGAGGTGGCGCCACCGTCCAATGAGCGGTCTATTTATATGAGGAGTCCATATAGGGTATGCACTGACGTCACGCTAAACGGAAGTGCGGCCATTGTGGCGATTGTAACCACAATAATAAAGGCTGTCAAACTGCAAACTCAATGGCTATGAGCAATCTTCCTACAGAAAAAGTTAAATACCTCTAAAACCACAACACCTAGAAACAAACTGATTGGAAAACACATAGAAAACATGTTTACCTAAAAGATTATATTAAATTGATACGGTTAGGGTTATGGATTTCTATAAATTTGAATAAAACTGATGGTTTGCACTGCGCGTACTGGCATACTCAATGCATTGTCAATGGCAGAGAGCAATCTTCAGACAGAAAAAGTTAAATATCTCTAAAATTACAACACCTAGAAACAAACTGATTGGAATACACATAGAAAACATGTTTACCAAAAAGATTATATTAAATTGATACGATTAGGGTTCTGGATTTCTTTTGATTTTGAATAAAACTGACGTTTTGCACTGCGCGTACCAGCAAACTCAATGCATTGCCAATGGTCGTGAGCAATCTTCATACAGAAAAAGTGAAATATCTCTAAAATATAGAAAACATATTCAACGAATAGATTATATTAAATTTATATGGTTAGGGTTCTGGATTTCTATTAATTTTGAATGAAATAGACGTTTTGAACTGTGCATACAGGCAAACTCTATGGGTTGTTTACTGTTTGATATCGCCACAATGGCAGCGCATTCGGTTGATGACATCACGTGAATACCCTATATAAGCATATTCAGCGCAGAAAGGAGCGGGACAACCAGTCACGTTTGAACTCGTCTGAGCCCGTTTGAACTTGCCAGAAATAGACTTTCCTCTAATTTTCATCCTTTCCTCGCTGTGGACCCTTCTCGAGGAGTTGGGGGTGGGGGGTGGTGGAAATGTGGCGACCTTCCACACACCCTCATTATCGCTCGTTCGTGTAAACTCGCCGAGGCGGGTGTGTTGGAGGTTGATCAAATCAAAGAGTGTGACACTCTACTCGCAGCATCTACCTCCCACGGGTCCAGCAATTAGCATAATCAACTCACGATGGGAGGACGTTCGTTGAGTTGCTCTGGCAGGTTTTGATCTACGACGACATACTAACTGTAAGTATTGATATTGAAAGTGGTGCACATTGGTTATGATACCTTGTGGCATGTTTTGACGAAGTTATTAGAACTTTGAGATGTTATTGTTACTTTTATGGGTGTTTTACAATTTGTGGAACACCGATAGAACAAAGCGCCATTTTGTCCCTTGTTCTACAAGCCGCCCATTGCTGAATGGAGAGCGATGTTGGCTGGAGCCACATCTTGTTTGGATTTTTCCTCGGTTTCTTTTATGGATTCTCATTGGAAATTAATCCTGGGTTTCTTTTTTGGACTCCCCACATTTTGTATGCGTACCTCCGAGTTTCGTAGCATTTTCTCCAACTTGCTGGCACAGTAGCCACAGGGGGGAGAAGTGTATGGAACAGAGAGTGTGGGAGGCTACCGATACACTGGTCCCTACCCCTCGTTTCGTTTTGGTTTCAATACCACATACCTAGGACTATACCCTTTAGCTTGTTCACGCCTGTGTTGGAACGGTGTAAATACATAATCCAATACCACTAGATGCACAGATGTGGTTTTTGTTAACCTGTTGTGACATTTAGAATAAAATGGGGTTCATAGTAACTTTCTTTCGATTGTTACAGACTACCGATGGCTACGAAGCGGAGTAAGCCTGCAGCAGCAGCGTGGCCAGCTGAGGACTATGATTCATCACCGGTGGTGACGGTCCCGCCATCTCCCGAAGGCGGTGCGCATGTCATGTCCGAGCAGGATGTTTACAGTGTGCCTGACACGGTTGACGCAGTGCCTTTGAACCGGGAGGCACGTATGATGATGCTTCTGGAGTCAAAACTACAAGAGTTTCGCCCTGCCAGGCCTCGTAGTAGGAAGAGGCCTCCTCCTCCACAAGAAGACTCAGACTGGGAGGATGTCAGTGATGATGAGTTTCCGGAAGTGCACTCATCACCGGAGCCACTTCCCCCTAAGAAGAAGAATAAGAAGGCGGTGAGTTCATCTGGTGATGAGTTCACGAAAGCAAGAAAGAAGGTTGTCAAAAGGAAGAAAGCGAAGAGGCACACAAAGAAGAAGAAAGATTCTTCTTCAGATTCCTTGTCTGAATCGTCATCTACCGAGTCGGATTCAGACACTGAGCATACAGGAGTGTACGCTAAGATCGATGGGAAAGTGAGGAAGAAGTGTCAGGTGGAAAGGGCTAAGAAAGTCCTAACCACCACCATGATACGGAAGACCATGAAAGGTCACTTTAACACCTTTAAGCCTGCGGAGGTTATCACCAAGCTAGGTGAAAAGCACCAGGAATCAAGGGAATCCCAGATTCCATCATCAAAGAGATGGACAGAGATGTCCATCTAAATGAGGACCGTAAAAAGTTTTTGCAACCGTCGGACCAGCAGAGGCGGATGGTCCGGCCCGACCTACGGCTTCCAGCCCAGAGGCCGAAGACAGGACCAGCCATTCGGTTGGAACGACGGTAACCAGCCATTCAAGAGGGAGTACACTCCCAGCAAGCCGTTCCCACGCCCAGGGAACAAGTAGAGGTTGCTACGCAAAGATCTACGGCCACCGAAACACCTGTAAGCACATTAAGGCCGGAAATGTTAAAAATTGTGTGCAAGAAGGGAATGATAATTTAACAGTGTTGAGTATTGTAGAGGGGATACGTATTCCCTTTACCCGTTTACCAGTACAGGAAACAATACCTTTTCCCTATCGATTTGATGTCAATGAGAGAGAGGCACTAGATAAACAGGTGGGGCATTTCTGTCAGAAAGGCATAATACAAAAGGTGAACCATGAGAGAGGCGAATTTATTTCAAATATTTGTTTGCGACCTAAACCCAATGGGGATGTTAGAATGATTTTAGATCTATCAAGACTTAACAAGTTGGTCGAATATAAACATTTTAAGATGTTTTCTCTCGAAACAGCAAGAGATTTGATAACAAAGGGTTCCTGGCTAGCTAGTGTGGATCTGAGCGATGCATATTAGTTATTACACAATTCTATTTTACGAAGCAGATCGAAAATATTTGCGATTTGTTTGGAAGGAACAACTTTATGGGTTTACTTGTATGCCGAATGGTTTAGCTTGTGCCCCTCACTTTACTAAGCTGCTCAAACCAATTTTCTCACTGATGGCGTGTAAAGGACATATTATGTTCCCATATATTGACGATTCATTTATTGTAGCACAGTCAAGGAGAGCCTGTCAAAATGCAGTAGATGATCTATGTGCAACATTCACTAGATTAGGATTTTACATCCATGAGGAGAAGTCAGTATTTACTCCAACTACAGAATTAAAATGTTTAGGTTTTCTGTTAAACACAGACCAAATGACAGTATCTCTAACAAAACAGAACGGAGGATGCCTACAGAGGCTATGATAAGGCGTTGCGAGAGAAGGTGAAGCCGAAGGGCCTTAAACACTTCAAGATGGGTGATCGGGAGCTATGACTGTCGCACTTCAACTTGGATAATGCAAAATCATTGAAAGACTCAAAGAAGGCCAGGGGTAGGCAGCCGGCTGGGAAGAGCCGCACAGATGGTGGGGTGAGAGCAAAGGGTGAGTGCTATGGTTTCAACTACAACAAGGAGGGTTGTACCAACAAGGACTGCAAATGGGGGCATGGGGGCATAGGTGCATCTCACGTAAAAGCATTCTATGGAGAACTATCAAAATAAGCATTATTGACATGACGGTACTGGGTTAGGTGTCAGTGAGGTAGATTGTCAGCTGGGTGAGCACGCCATGTGCGCTGATTTGAAAGGAACCGTTGGTGATGTAATCCCAGCTGGCGGTTGCGTGGATGCCGGTGTGGCAGTAAATCGCAAACCCCTGGAAATTGCACACCCCGGGGTTTGCGATTTACTAGGAAATCACAAACCCCCCTGGAAATTACAAACCCCCCCCATGCTTTGTAGCATTTATCACCACAAGCAGGGCAGCTATACGCCTATGTTTGATTTTGAACTTCTAATAAAATGGATTCAAGGAGGATCAAGATGGATTAATTGTCATGCTGTCACAGCAAAGGCCTTTTTCACTGCTATTGATCACTCACAAGAAGGATAAGGGACCAGATCAATTTTTGTCAAAGATACTAAACCACAACATTAAGAAAAGCCAGCACAACTTATTTAAACACTTTGAACTAACAAATATCCAATTCCCTACAAAACTATCAGGCACTTTGCACATACATAGGCTGCACATACATAGGCTGCCACATTTATTTTCATATAAGGGGATCCCTCACGAGATGGATTAATTGATTATTTTTAATTTCATGCCTCTCACAGCAAGGGCCATATTCACTGCCATAAGAAGGCTAGGGGACCAGATCAATTTGTTGTCAAAGATACTAGACTACATCAATAAGAACAACCAGAAAAACTATCTGTATCATTAACATGGGGGGTTTGTGATCTCCAGGGGGGATATGTGATTTCCTAGGAAATCGCAAACCCCCCATGCCCATATATGGCATGGGGGTTTGTGATTTCCTAGGAAATCACAAGTGGGGGTTTGCGATTTACAGGGTTTGCGATTTCCTGCTACACCGGAAAACGAGGCAAGTGGTGACTCTGGTGAGGGATGCGTGCAGCGGGAGGCCGGGGGAGCAGACTGGGGAGGTGCTCCGCTTAGCCTACGACCACTTTGTGAGAACTTTGAGTGACATTGACTGTGTTGTTAGCGGACGTGAGTTAATGGACGCAGATAACTTGTGTAGTGAAGATTTTGATCAAGTTTATGTTGGTACTGGTGTTGACTGTGTTAAAACTGTGCATGATACTGATATTACTGATGTTGTTGATGTTGATTGTTTGAGAACTTTGAGTGACATTGACTGTGTTGTTAGCGGACGTGAGTTAATGGACCCAGATAACTTGTGTAGTGAAGATTTTGATCAAGTTTATGTTGGTACTGGTGTTGACTGTGTTAAAACTGTGCATGATACTGATGTTATTGATATTGTTGATGTTGATTGTTTGAGAAAAAATTTGCTAGCCACCCCGCCTGTTGACATGTCGAATGTTGGTGGGGATGGCAAGACTGCAACTAAAATGAGTGTCGGTGAATGCCCGGTCGAGGCGCCCAGCCATGTGGTGATGAACCGGAGGAGGTGCGCGTTGTGTGGGAGGTTATGCTGTCACGTGTCGCCAAGCTGGGCTTGCTGCCCGACAACTGAGATTGGATTAGGGTTTTAGGCCCATTCAGTGACAATGAACCGTCTGATAAATTGTATTGCACGTTGTGGGTGGCTGACTTTTAACAAAAGTGGGAAAATTGAATTGACCGTTGATGTCTTTGATGATTGCTTGCAGGGCCATTGTACTTGTAATTTTGAAGTGGGAGGTGCCACCAGCCAGCAACGACCTTGCCGTGTTTTTGCTGAATGATTCTGTAGGGGAGATGTCGACCCTGATTGGGAATATATACTGACGGGAGCTTGCTTTGGCTATAGAGTAATAGATGCTGATTGTGATAGCAATTACATGTGTGACAACTACTCATCAATCACCAGAAAACCGATAGGCGGGGCGATGACAGCACGGCTGGAGTTAGAGATAGAACAAGGGCTTTTGACTGTGGTGGGGAGTGTGCCAAAAGGGCACGATGATTTCCGAGCTATAGTAGATTGCTCCAGTCCGGAGAAGGACTGCGTGAATGATCACACATGGTCCTGTCGTAATAAATTCAGCTACCATTCAGTGGACAGTGTCACTGATTTTTTGCAGCAAAACGATGCGCTGGGAACGGTTGACATTAGCAACGCCTACCATGCGGTAAATACACACCCAGACTCAAGAGTGAGACAAGGATTAGCTTGGGATTTCAGCTCGGGCATGGTATCCTCGAGAGACAATAGGTTGTGTATGGGGCTGAGCAGCAGCCTTTTGTTTTTTCAAAGATTAGCGACTTTGTTGTGAGATGCCTGGTGAGGGAGGGCTACCAGGACTGTGTAAACTATTTAGATGACTTTTGCATAGTGGGTAGGGACCCGCAGTCTTGCATGGAGGCGCAGAGGGCCCTATTGGCAATCTTGGGATGCATAGGGTTCTATGTGAGTTTTAAAAGATTGACGCCTGCTGCATGCATTACTAAATTCTTGGGCATTGAGATAGACTCTCAAAGAATGGAGCTGCGACTCCCACAGGAGAAGGTGGATAAATTAGAAGCACAGCTAAACAAATTCTTAAGAAAGAGGAAAGCATCCAAATTGGAGTTAGAAGGTCTGGGTGGGATCCTGGCACACTTATGTAAGGTAGTGTATGGACCTTTTCTAGGTGGGTCTATGACTTGATGGCCTCGTCCAGAAGAAATCACCACAAAGTTAGGTTAAACAAAGAATTCAGGGAGGACCTCCGGTGGTGGTTGGAGTTTGCGGCGGTCTTTAATGGCCATGCAAAAATAATCCCGCCAACCGCCCCAGCAGTCTCGGTTTATAGTGATGCATCACTGGCAGTCTTTGGGGCCCTACACGGTGATGATTGGCTAGCAGGGTTTTTCGGGAAGAAAAAGAAGAGGGATGTAGAGTTGGGCCACCACCTGGGAGATGCAGACGATAGCGGATGCGTAACAGATAATATTAACGTATTAGAGATGTGGCCGGTCCTGCTGGGTGTGACGAGATGGGGCAGTAGTTGGCGTGACTCATTAGTAGTGTTTGTAACAGACAACACTCAGGTGTGTGCAGCTTTGAACACAGGGAGAAGTAAGAATAAAACCACAATGAGGTGGTTACGTCAGATCTTCTGGGAATCGGTTACACACAATTTCATGATAAAGTCAGTGTACATAAGCATGCACGACAATATCATATGTGACAGTCTGAGTAGATTGGACTGTTATAAGAACATTGCACGAATAAGGGACGCCGACATGGCAATGAGCTTGTGTTGCCATGAAATCTTCCACTGTTGAATTCCCATTGCAGACTGGGAGGCCCTGATCAGGGAGTGTGGAGTCTTTGAGCGGGCACACTATGCAACCTCCACACAGAAAACTAGGTCGTTCCAGGTGCGAGCATACCTGGACTTCTGTGAAACGCTTGAGGATCGGTTGGATCCATATCCATGTGGTGATGAGCAGGTTTGCCTGTACATGGCATTCCTGGCTAGGCGCTTGTGTTACTCATCCATCAGAAATTACTTAAGCTCGCTTTGCAACCACTTAAAGGACCTAGAATGTCCTCCAATAAATTATGGGTGCCATCGAATTAAGAAATGCATGGCGGACATCCGCAGGATTAAGGGAGATGTGGTGAAGCAGGCAGCACCGCTGCTACCACCTGGCCTCCTGAGATTGTTTGGGATGTTACAGCCCACCTTGGGCCATACTGCGGTGAGAGCGGCCATGCTACTATCGTTTAGGGCCCTCTTAAGGAAAGGTCACGTCACACTGTCTGACAATGCATTCACTAGAAATGATGTAACTTTTCACCCATGGGGGTTGAGGCTAAACATTACAAAGTCGAAAACCATTCAGTTCTGAGAGAAGGTGCACCAGATTCCATGGCAAAGGTGGGTAATAGCGCCCTATGTGCAGTATATTGGGTAGAGAGGCACTTCAGAGAATGTCCGGCCCCACCGGGGGCACAGGCGTTCAGGGTGCCGAGAGCAGGACACTTGGTCCCACTGACTTACACCTACTACATGAAGGAGATCAAAAACTTGTGTGGGTTAGCTGGTATGAACCCGACACTGTTCTCAACGCACAGCCTGAGAAGAGGTGGTGCAAATTTTTTAAGATTATGCGGTGCATCTATTGAGGTGATTAAAGAGAGGGGGGACTGGAAGTCCGACGCTGTGTACTTATATCTCGAGGCCTCATTGGCCAAGAGATTGACCACTGACATGCGGGTGGCATTGATCTTGGATCAATTGGGTTAGAACTCGTTGCTGGGGGGTTATTTGGGTCTTAAGGGCCAGCCAGAGTTATAGGCTCGATCCACACGAGTCTGACTTGTCTCCTCTTTTCTTGTCTCTATTGGTTATGGAAGGAATTAATAATGTGAGGTATAAAGTAATTGTACATGTTACACCGTAACATGAATAATTCATCACGACAAGTGAGCTCACTGCGTAACCATGTAAGAGGTATCTACAGTAACTAACTTAGTTACCTGCTGTAGCTGGTACCAGCAGGTTTCGGTCTGTAGTTCAAATTAAATCTAGCTGAGCAGTAACTACAGTAACTAGCATCTCATTCCTAGTAACATCACATTCGCTTAGCTACTGATCTGTTGTTTTAAATCATTAACTGATAAACTGGCATTCATGCAGCTGTTCTAGCAGACCTAACACACTGTACAGGACATTTCTGAACCATCCCACCCTCCCAGCTACGAAGTGTTTACTTTGATGGGCCGAGTGTCCGAGTAGCCTATTTTTGAGTCACTATGCTTCTGTGAGAATGTTATTAAATCTTTATCGGTGTATGTCTTTCTTCCACAATGGCATAGGCATCAGTTACAGTCTCTAGTAATTTAGTCATGAGAAAGTTACCTATTGTCGTTTTATAAATTCTTTGAAATTTTCAAATTATATCACTATCTCGAGTTGTATCGAGCATAACTTAGGTTAGGGACACAGTCCACTGTAATGTAGTCATGACATAGCTCAATTATTTGTCGAGATAACAGCAATTATTCTTAATTATTAGCTCGACATAGCTACTAAACTTTGATTGTTTGTGACAGGTTGGTTCTTCAGTTAGTAGTCTTTATTAATCATCGACGATGTATTGTTGCTTATTGGAATTTGCTCATGATATAGCTGCATGTATCTATCTTGAACATATTAAATGTTGGTCCACTGTTCTCGCTTGTTGTGTTTTGAATTATGCAAATATGTAATGCTCCTGTATTTTATTGTTCTTATTCCGATATTCCTCCTGTAAACCTTCCTTTGACATTTCCTTGCTTCAATGGGTTACGGGAGGTTGGGGTGCGGCCTGGGGAAGGGAGGCCTGCGTCCAAGCAGCTCCCCTAATTCCCCTCCTTTCCTCCAGGCGGCGCCTCACCCACCTACTAATGGCCCATTTCGCCACCGATTTAGTTCAAATAAATTAAAGGCAGGTCTTAAGGGCCAGCCAGAGTTATAGGCTCGATCCACACAAATCTGACTTGTCTCCTCTTTTATTGTAGCTATTGGTTATGGAAGGAATTAATAATATTGTTATCTGTTGTTATCTTTAACAACTTTGGTGTTAAATAAAGGGTGAGCTTCGCTGCCCTCAGATCCAACACACTTTCAGCCTATAGAGAATGTATATAACCTATAGAGGATCTTAATTACATCACTGTCTAGTAGTGCGGACATGAGCCTCACCACCACATGGTGGTGGCAGGCACTACTGTTGTCCGTACATGGTAATGGGTGACAGCAGGCTGACCAGAGGCGGTCCCTGGGTGGACCACCCCTCTGCAACTGGCTAACCAGAGGCGGTCCCTGGGTGGACCACTCCTCTGAAACTGGCTAGCGGCCACCCCCTCCATGAGAGGTTATCTGTAACCTGGCTGGTCAGGGGCCAGTGTCATAGTTTTAAAAGGACCCGGTTTAAAATGGGGCTTTTCACAATGCGCGATTGAGACTCTACCCATGTTTAATAACTTGTTAATTGCTTGTTAACTTGTTAGTGCAGAAGATAATATATACAGTCACGCATAAAATATTCACTACAATGATTCCTGAAGGAATCCTTGCTTGTCTCGCCCTACATTTCCAGAGAGCTCATCCACAAGCCAGAAATTCAGATAAGATTTCAGGCTTGCCATTTGACACTTTGACGCATGCGCATTATGAAAATCCCCGTTTTAAACCGGATCCTTTTAAACTGCAACACCGGGTCACTTGGTTATTTGATGGTGCAGACAGCGGTGGGTTTGGAGGAATAAAGAGTGAAGCGAACATTTCCTCCTCCTGCCTTATTCTTCATGCGTTCGATACAAACCAGGGGATACAAATCGATTGTGGTTCCAGGCGCCTCGATGTCTCCAACTCCCATCCAACATAATGCACTGCTTACTGACCCCTCCACCAGCAGGTAGGGAGAGTTTGGTGGGTGGGTGGAGAAAAAAGAGCTTGTGTAGGGAGGACGGCTGGGAGGCGAATGGCTGAAGGAGGCCGGCGGGCGGCCTTATAAGGGAAGGAGCGGGGAGGCGTGAAGGCGGGGGAGGTGAGAAAGCCGGCGGGCAGGGAGAGAGGGCGAGGAGAAAGCTGAGAGCGGGAGAACTGAGAGCGGGAGAAAGCTGAGGGCGGGGTGGCAGGGAAGGTGAGAAAGCCGGGTGGCGGCGGGAGAGAGGTGGGGGAGGGTCTCTTCCTTCCCTCGCATCAAACGCAATGCGAGCAATACGACCAATGCACTGCTTACTGACCCACATGTAATACTAATAGCCAGCATTCTAGGCCCCTACACTTAATAGTATGTACATAATATATGCAATGGCCATTACAGATACATCTTTATTGTTTCCAAATCCTTTTACAGGTCGATGGCGATCTTGCCATTGGAGTTGTCAGCGAGCCACTGTCGGTGGGCGGAGATGCGGGTGTAGATGGATGGTGTAATATGCGCGTAAAAGACATCCAGGCATGAGCAGAGAACAAAGGAACATGTAAATGAGATGATGTCAGACGGACAGGGTGCCGGCGGTTCAGGTCCCTGGACGGTGAATAAAGCATTCAGTATCCAGAAGTCAAAGTGTTCAGACGTCGTACTTTCACAGCTGGGTACCATGGGTCACATTTGCGTCTCCTCCAGATGTCTCCCCGGCCAGCACGACAATCCCGTCCGTCAGCAGGCAGCTCAGAGGCCAGCTCAGAGGCCCGCCCGAGTCCCCCTGCAAGCAGAGCGGCAAGTCAGTGTGGCGTCATGGCAACCGGCTGAATAAATAAAAAATATTCACCCTTACCCAGCGTAGGGTGTGAATGACAACCAACTCATGTCTAAATCCGAGAAAAGAGTGATTCGGAGGGAATTAACTGTGGTGGTGGTGCTTCCAGTGTGCAGTGCTTATCTATATTGACATAAAGTTGAGAAATTGGGAGAGAATGCAAAAAAAACACATGGCATCCACAGACAGCTTTCATGTCTATTATTTTACATAATTTCATCAATTATGCACCCCAAAAGTAGCGGGCTACGATAGATAAGCCTTCGAACTTAATACTTGGCACTTGTCAAATCCATGTGCTTATGTTCACAACCCCAACATGCAGTGTTCTGATTTAGTCTCTCCTCTGTCACCATCATACCTTATCCTTCAGTATATAATAACTTACATTTATGGGCAAATCAGTGTGCCTATTTACTAGATACCAGCCTATTAAATGTGATTAAATCCACTGATGAGCAAATATGTACTACAGTAAAACCTCTCTAAATTGACCGACCATGGGACCGACTTTAAGTGGTCCATTTAGGGAGGTGGTCGGTTTAAAGAGTTAGAATAGCCTTACAATGATATTGTTGGGACCCAAATAAAGCGATCGATATAGGGGAGTGGTCGGTATGTGGAGGGGTCGGTATAGAGGTTTTACTGTATAAATATATTTGAAAATGTGTATATATGAAACAAACTTTAGAAAAAAGGAAGCAAAAAAAAGTTTAAAGAAAATTCTCGAACTATGCAATAACATATAATGCATATTCACCGAATGCATGATACATTTATCCAACAGGATTTGTATGCAGTTACTATTATTACAGCTGATAGTTCATGTATAATATGTATTATACCGTTATTATTGAACAGGAATTGCATGCAGTTACTATTATTACAGCTGATAGTTCATGTATAATATGTATTATACTGTTATTATCGAACAGGATTTGTATGCAGTTACTATTACAACTGATAGTTTCATTTAATATTTATGTAAAAGGAATTGTACTGTGCGGACCGAAGACCAGTGCTCTGGCACTGACAAGAGATATTATTTCTTTCTTTTGGGTTGTTTAGCAGCCATGTCCTGGAGACAGTGCCGTGGGAGTAACTACCAAGGTCACGTTCAACTGTACGCCTCGGAGGCCCCTCAGAGAAATTCCAAATGTTGCGCTACTCTGAATGGCGTTTTAACTGGGGGATGTCTCGGAAATAACATCCTCCATAACATGCACTTCCTGCAGCCATTTGCAATTGAAAGAACAGCTCTGATTGGCTGACACACACGGCCATTTTGGAGGCGTTTTCGGCTCCTACTCGAAAGGCGGGACATCTTGGAGTAGACTCCAAGTCACACGTTGAATGCAAATTGGCAAAAAAGATGTCGCGGAGATCTCTCAGAGTCGACTCTGAGGTGTTCCCTGAATGTGGCCCAGCTGAAATAATATTGTGGTTGATGCCAGCGTTTCCTACAAACGCCCAGGTCCACACTCCGCTCCCGCGCGCATGCGCAATCACACCCACTCCATCTGCCATCACAGCAAAGCTTTTAGCCCTGCCCCCTGTAATATATGCATAATAGACGTCTAGACACATCTGTAATATATGCTAATGAGATGCATAATGTTCCAGACAGTGAGTGAGACAAAGGAGAATGTAAATGAGATGACGTCACGGAAAGTTTAGCTGGCGGTTCAGTGAGCCCTGGACAGGAATAAACCATTCAGTATCCAGAAGTCAAAGCGTTCAGACGTTCTACTTTTACACCCCCCTACTTGTCCCCTCCCCCGCTGTGCACTTAGCCTTATTACTGCTATTTATATACCAGTAATTAATCGATCGCACACTCGCGCCATCTTGATTTGAAAACGCGGTTAGTGTTGTATATTGAGTGTAGTGAGTGCACCTTAATAAAGCATTTCCGGTTTACCATCTCAGTGGCGTCGTGTTGTATAAATACAAGAATACAAAGTACACAAGTAAGTCAGAATGTCGACGAGGATATGTCCATAAAAAGGGAAAGAAACTTAACAATGTGGCAAGGGAGTACAGACCGTACATGTTATCTGTCAAAACCACAGTTCTGAAGTCCAGGACTGCGCAACCACATGTGACATGAAACTGAACAGGTTAAATTGTTGTTGCCATTTGATAACCATGGAGGATAAAGCCTTAAGCACACACACATGTAGGGTTGTATGGAAGTTGGAACTGTCGCCCAACAAAACCATATCATTAATGTTTTACTGCTGCGTGCCACAATGCAAAACTGGATCAGGTAGTGAAAGCGTTATTAGAATATATTTTCATGTATTACCAAACAAGGACACAGACAGAAAAACGTCCCGGACATGGTGAAAATTAGAGCAACTATCGGCAATATCAGCATATTGTCGAAAGGGTTTAGCAGTAAGCTGCGCTGGTGAGTGTATCTGCACCTCCAGTGGTTCACTAGGCATTTAGAGCAAGGTAACCATGCCAAAAGCAGCCAGATAGCACACCACACAGCTACGTACAAACCTATGATATGTAAATAGGAGTAGGCTAGTCTAGTAATAAGAGTAGAAAAAATAAAGCACATATATGCCAAGAAAATCCAAAAAAATTAACATAGATTACTAACCAGACCAACCAACTATCTATTTGCTACTGAAATACAGGCAATCAAATACCTTATCAGCAGCTACTGTGTGATAAGATAACACCAACACTACAACTGGCCAGCATTGAAAACACGCCTGAATACCCAGGCTTATATGCTATGGACAGAATAAATACAGCCTCAATAAAAATATTTTAAAAAATTAAAGAAAAAAAAAAAGAAAGAAAGAGCAATGGCAGATCTCTCAGAAGTGACCTCAAATGTATTTGAAAGTGAGGTCACTTGCCTATTCCTTTTACAGGTCGATGGCGATCTCGCCATTGGAGTTGTCGGCGAGCCACTGTCGGTGGGCGGAGATGCGGGTGTAGATGGATGGGTAGCGTGGGTTACAGTCGCGGTCTCCTCCGGATGTTACCCCGGCCAGCACGACAGTCCCGTCCGGCAGCAGGCAGCTCAGCGGCCCGCCCGAGTCCCCCTGCAAGCAGAATTTCTCAAACAATCATGCAGGGCGCCATCCCACGGCAAAGCAAACAAGGTGTATTGTCTTTGATCAGGTGTGGTTGTAAGTTTTATTATACAAGACATAATCACTAATTTTATTGATGTATGGCACAGATTAAAGTGATTTAAAGTGTGTTTGAACTTCACTGTCCTATAATATGGTTTTCATTGTTAATATTAGCAGACGATACACTATAATTGATGGACATTGTCTTTGATGTAGAAGTCAGGCTGGGCTAGGGGACCTGTCGTCTATGGGAAAGCGCTGAGTGGTGCGTTTTGTTTGTTGTTGTTTTAAGTCCTAGCAACATCTAAGGCCATATCAGGACGGATACCGACTTGTGACAGTGCGCACACATGGCAACTTTAAAGTGCTTCCCCACTGGGAGACCAGGCCACCAGCACCATGACCTGATATCCCACTCAATCACATTATCCTGACACTGAGCCAAACCAGTCCTTGCCATATCCTAATAATGCCGAGCACCTGGCTAGGAAGCGACAAGTACCAATTTTTAAGTCATTGGTTTGACTCGACCAGGATTCGAACCCCCGATCCCATGGTCTACCAACACGGGAGACGGACACACTAACTGATTCGGCCATTTTCATGTCTGGTGCTTGAGTGGTCGTGTCTTGTCGTACATTGTCGTGATTGAACCCTGTAGTCATGTGAGTGAATGCTCTACTCATGTGACTGAATGAACACTGTACTCACGTGACTGAACGTTGTACTCACATGACTGAACGTTGTACTCATGTGACTGAACGCTGTAGTCACGTGACTGAATGAACATTGTACTCATGTGACTGAATGATGTACTGATGTGACTGAATGCTGTACTCACATAACTGAATGCTTTAGTCATGTGACTGAAAGAACGCTGTACTCACGTGACTGAATGCTGTAGTCATGTGACTGCATGTTGTAGTCATGGGAATGTACACTGTCCTCACATGATTGAATGATGTAGTCATGTGCCTGAACGCTACTCACGTGACTGAACGATGTAGTCACATGACTTAATGCTGTAGTCATGTGACTGAACGCTGTACTCACGTGACTGAACGATGTAGTCACGTGACTGAATGAACACTGTACTCACATGACTGAATGCTGTACTCACGTGACTGAATGCTGTACTCATGTGACTGGACGCTGTACTCACGTGACTGAACGTTGTACTCATGTGACTGAACACAGTACTCACGTGACTGAATGCTGTAGTTACATGACTGTACACTGTACTTACGTGATTGAATGCTGCAGTCATGTGATCTAATAATGTAGTCATATGACTGAACCCTACTCATGTGACTGAACACTGTAGTCACATGACTGAATGATGTAGTCATGTGACTGAACACTGTACTCACATGACTGAATGCTGTAATTACGTGACTGTACACTTTACTCACATGACTGAATGATGTAGTCATGTGACTGAACGTTGTACTCACGTGACTGAATGCTGTAGTCACATGACTGAATGATGTAATCACGTGACTGAACGCTACTCACGTGACAGCCGCTGACAGTGTCAAAGCCCCCGACGCAGATGTGACTGTCAACAATGGTGATGTTGGTGTCAGGTATCTTGGCGGCTTCCTGTGCGCATGCGCCATTGCTCATGGGTGTCGTTTCCGCCGCCTGGAGGATGTTTGCTGAATCCTTGGACCCTTCAATACAACAAGAGTGTGAGGCCAAACAAAAATGCACATTTGTTTCTCAGGCACACTTTCTCAAGGTTGAAGGAAAGGCAGTCAAGGTTGGGGTGTAGCTGGGGGGAGTTCTAGAAATTTGGAAAGTTGAACAAAAAACTAAAATTATTATTTTGGTCAGAGAAATGTGTCAGCTTCCTGCCGACTGAGGGCCCCAGCGCCACACCCCACTCCTCCCCCCTCCCCCACCCCCATTCCACTCCCTGAGAATCAGCACACAGAAAGACACAAAGGACAGAAACAAAAACCTGAGAGTGCCTATCCCAATGTTGCAGATCTTTGCAACCAGCGGGCACCCAACTAGGGACCGCAAACAAACCAAGGACCTGAACTGGAGCAGTGGCTAGATGTGGTCTTTAGATGCTAGTGTGCACATAAAAGGTGTACAGTCCGATGGTTTTGAGTTTTCGTCATTTTCTGAGATCAATATATTAGGCTGATCGTTATAATCTACATTACTTTAGTTTGAAGTAAATTTGATTTTAAATGGCAAACTTTTGTGATGGGAACAGGAACGGGAACAGAAGCCACGGAGGTGAGGGAAATGGAATTTGAACAAGATCTAGGCGTTCTCATTGATTAGGACCTAGTATTTGAACAACAGTACCAAAATATTGCCGCTTCAGGCAACAGACTAGTAGGGGTAATGAGGAGGACGTTCATCCATATTGACAACATTACATTTAAATATATGAGACTGTATCAAAAGGTGCTAAGCAATATGGGACAAAACTTTGTCCATTGTAACGATCAACATACTATCTGCTTATGCATTTGCTCAGGGTAAACTGATTTGTTTTTTACATGGTGGTTCATAATCCCAATAGAATACATATTGATTTGATGCAAATGTCCTTGTGTTTTCAGTGTAACCGTTTCTGTGCTGTTTTGTGTCAATCGTTACAATGGACACAAAAAAAAGAAGAGTGATCACCTTTTGAGACAGGCTCATATGTACAAGGATATCATTAGGCCTAGGCTTGAATATGCGTCATTTGTATGAAGTCCACTGAGAACCAAAGATATTGACCTGTTTGAAGGAGTCCAGAGAAGAACCATTCAACTAGTAACATGGATGAAGGATCTGACATATGAAGAAAGGCTGACAACTCTTAATCTGCCTACCCTCAAATTCAGGAGACTACGTGGCGACAGGTGTATAAACATATACATAACATGTATGATACATGCTGGAGAGACATGCGACCCATTGCAGGACAGTCATCAACTCGTGGCCATCAGTTTAAGATCAATAAAATAAGAGTAAACAATAGGATAAGAGGTAATTTCTTCTCACAAAGAAGAGTGAATGACTGGAATTCTCTTCCACAGGATACCGTGACAGCACCGTCGATTAATGCATTTAAAAGTAGGCTGGACAAACATTCCGTGAATCATCCCCATCTCTCCAAATATAAGGCATCTATGGATGTTTGTGTCTGATATTACCGAGAAAGAACAATAGGAGCGGTGTATAGGCAAAGCTTTGCCTCCCACTGTATAAGATATCTATCTATCTATCTATTAGAAGTGTAAACCTGGTATAATAATGTTGGCAAGCATGGCAAAACTGCAACAACCAACTATAGCTCTGATCACTCCCTAGTTTGATTCATACCCGCGTAATACACTACACGCCACAAACTCACCGATCCGCATTTTTCCCCAACCGGAAATGATGCACTCGGCTCCCACCAGGTCGCCCACGTCGGCCGGGGCTGGCCGGATGGCCTTGACATACTTCCCACCAAGGCCAACGGGTTCGTTGAGTTCAAGGAGGGCAATGTCATTCTGGCCCATGTCGTGGTCGTCGTCCCACTGCGGATGCTGCGAGCAGATGGAGACTTTGTGTTTGGTTGTTATCTGGTGGCCTTTTGTTTGTTTGTTTGTTTGTTGTTAGTTTTATAGTTGCATAGTCCAATGGTTTTGAATTTCGGCAATTTTCTGAGATCAATTTGTTTGTTTGTTTGTTGTTGTTTTACGTCCTAGCAACATCTAAGGTCATATCAGGACGGGTACCGACTTGTGACAGTGCGCACTCATGGTGACTTTATAGTGCTGTCCCACTGGGAAACCAGGCCACCGGCACCATGACCTGGTATCCCACTCAGTCACATTATCCTGACACTGAGCACACCAGTCCTTGCCCTGTCCTAATAATGCCGAGCACCTGGCTAGGAAGCGACAAGCACCAATTTTCAAGTCATTGGTTTGACTCGACCAAGGTTCAAACCCACGACCCCACAATCTACCAGCACGGGAGACGGACGCTCCAACGGACGCTCCAACTCATTCGGCCATCCCGTCTGGTCTCTGAGATAAATACATTAGATTGGTCATTATAATCTAATTTACTTTACTTTGATGTAACTTTTATTTTAAATGGCTAACTTCTGAATCTCCTGATGCTTGACTCTCTTTCCTTTTTCATTATTACGTTTACTTTCTCTTTGTGTTTCTGATTTATGACTGCAGAGAAATTATGCAGTCAGATTGTGCTAACAAATATTATACATTAAATGGCGAACTTTGGAGATATTCTAAGTGAAAGCACGCAAAGGTTCTGACACCATAAGTTTCAGTAGTAACAGGTTCTTTATTTAATTGGCTTAGTACCTGTGGTGACTAAAGCCGTGTTCACACGGGCAAAATCTAAAGCGATTCAGCCAAGGCGAATACTATGAATCGATTTAGCCGCCCGTTCACACGGGCAGTACTTGGGCCGGAAATCGATATCAGTGCATGAGCAAGTCAATACTAACCAGCGCCAGTTTTGGTTAGTCGACGTTGCCACGAGAGAGCGTGGGTTCGACCTAGATATGTATAGACTGAATCATATTGTTTTGGAACCGTAAAAACTTCTGCTGGGCAGTGAAAACCTATAAATAAATGATGAAAAAAACATCTGTGCACCTCTATCCGGTTCATGGACCAAATTATATAATATGCGCTTTTGATCGACTGGAAAGTCAACAAACTAAGGTCTCGACTGCGCATGCGTGTCACGTCCTTAATCCGCCTCAGTGCGTCCACACGGGCAAAATAAATCGATTCACAGAAATCGATTTACGTAATTGTCCTCTACAAGTGGTTTACAATATGCGCATCACAGAAATCGATTCAGCCCTAATTCGACTCAGACGCCCGTTCACACGCGAAATGTGCGTCGAACTAGGCAAGTCGATTTCTACGAATCGATTTACATTGCCCGTGTGAACACGGCTTTAGTATTTGGGTTTGAGGCTATACCCCAGTATTGGTGATGTCACACCCTTACTGGGTCAGGGCAGAGGAAAGGGAACCAGAGAATGGCTGCATGGTGATATATGTAAAGCTCCTACACAATAAGGGATATTACTAACAGTACCTGATGACTTGTTGGACATTACAGTACCCCCTTCTATACAGCGACTCATACTTAATGAGTACACCAGTATCTAAGTAGGATATGTAGGATTAAATCTAGGTCAGTGTTTGGGTTGTTTTAATTTTATGCTTTCGTCAGACTATGCAGCTTTATTTTGTATTCCAGTTGAATAACATCTTTTTTGTTCAGCACAAAGGCGCTGGTCTCCTGCCGAAAGCCTAGGTCACACCTACCCAGATCGGGAGCCAGACGAGCCCCGGACCTTGATCCCGTGTGGTCCGTGGCAATCCAGCGTAATCCGTTGCTCATCTATAGCTGGTCCTTGGTGATCCTTGGCTGGTCCAGCCTCATCCAGGGTCTGCCCGGATGTTTTAAAATGTTTAAAACATCCAAGGCGATCCGGGAAATATTGCGATCCGGCATCATCCGGGATCATCCGGGTGTAATCTGGGGGCGGTCCGGGTAGTCCGGGGGTGAAACAGGGGATAGTCCGTGTAGCGTCCAGGACAGTCCGGGGCGGTCCAGGCATTTTTTAACCCTGGTGAGCCAAGGTTTAACCCGGACCAGCCCCGGACTAGCCCCGACGTAGCCACAGACACAGACAAGCCGGATGAACATGGATTAGCCACGGATAGCCCAGTTTACCATGGATCAGTCCAGGATGAGCCCCGTTTTTGTATATATATATAGCAGGAGCAAGTCCACTTCATGCATCACTTGCCGCTTGACTCTCAGAGGGTGCACATCATGGATGCATGCATAAGGTAGCGCAGGCAGCAACTTCAGCTGCTGAACTGGCAATTACAGCTACATCAACGACAGAATGTTAACAACATGATTATGTTGCAACTTCTGCAGTTATGAGAAAACAGAGAAGGAGTGTGTGGGTTCGTCCATGGTTGGAGAGAAGAATTCAATTTGGCCAGTTCACAAGTCTAATGCAAGAGTTACGTATCTAAGATGTTCGTGCCTACAGAAACTTTCTCTGCATGGATCCGGGTATGTTTGAGGAGGTTCTCCTTTGCATCCTTCCCAGAATCAAGAAGCAAGACACATTCTACAGAAAGGCGTTAACACCTGGATTGAAACTGTCATTCACACTGCGATACCTAGCCCCTGGTGACAGCTATCATTCACTCATGTACGGTTTTCGAGTTCCGCACAACACTATCTTGCTCGCTGTTCGTGATGTGTGTGAAGCTATATTTGCAGAGTATGATGAGGAGGTCATCCAGGCTCCAACTACAGAACTGCAATGGAGAAGTATTGCTCAGCAGTTCTCAACAAGATGGCAGTTTCACCATTGCCTAGGAGCCCTCGATGGCAAACATATCCTGATCCAATGCTCAGCCCATGGAGGGTCGGAGTACTACAACTACAACGGATTCCACTCTATCATATTGATGGCTCTAGTGGATGGTGACTACAAATTCTCCTGGGTCGACGTTGGGAGTAATGGCTCTGAATGAGACGCTCAAGTCTTCAACCGTTCAGAACTGAAGCAGTACATAGAAAAGGAATGACTTGGTATTCCAGCTGCAGAACCACGTTCGCTCTGAGAACGTGGTTGATGAAACTGTTCTCCAAGCATCACCTAACAATTCCGGAAAGAATCTTCAACTACCGACTGTCCAGGGTGTGCCGAATCGTAAAAAAATGCATTCAGGTTACTAGCTCACCGCTACCAGTGATTCCTAACAACCATGAGAGAGAGGCCAGCAACAGTTGTGTCGATAGTGTTGGCATGTATCTGCCTACATAATTTGATGCAGATGTGGTACACAGCTCGTCACAATGCAGAGATGGACCAGGAGGACACCAATCACAACATCGTTCCTGGAGCCTGGAGACTGAACAATCCTCTCACTGGCATCTATGGGGCGCATGGGATCAGAATGACAATGGCTGTGAAATACCAGAGGCAATATCTTAGTGCCCATTATGTGTCCGAGGCTGGATCGTTGCCTTTGCAAGATGCTATGATATGAACTATTTCGAAGTGTGAACTGTTAATGTGGCCGATCCACTTGATATGAAATTGTGACAAGAGAACTGTACTTAACATTGAAATGTGCAATTATTATATGTGTGTGCCTTTGGATGAAATATGTATTATTATTATGAATATGATATGAAAAGAAACCTAGCTAATAATAAAGATATCTTAAATTAATTTATTTTGTTTGTTATTTCTTGTTGTTTATTGTTGCTGTAAGAGCTTTAGTTATTATTGCGAATGTGATATGAAAAGAAGCCTAGCTCATAATAACGATATCTTAAAATAATTAAATTTGTTTGTTATTTCTTGTTGTTTATTATTGCTATAACTCTTTAGTCCTTGTATTACATGTGCTATTTATCCAGACAGGGAAGTTGTTTTCTATAAAGGGGGGGGACATTTGGTAAATATTTATTATTTAATTTCAGATATTTGCTTACCTTTATTACAAGTGACTATCAACTAAATTGACTAAGTCATAAATATAGATTGAAACAAACACAATTTAGTTATGTTTTCATATTTTTCATATTTTTATTATCAACAAGTGATAATAATAAACTATGATATGTACATAATCACAACTCTGTTCACTATCACAATCATAATCACTCACGATTTACATCATAACTGAATAAATACAATGCACAGAAGTTCAGTTCACCATTTACATCATAACTAAATTAGCACAATATACAGAAGTTCAGTTCACAATCACAGAGGCTGTATATCCGGATCGTGTCCCATCCCAACCAACGTGGGACAGCTGACATCTGAGAGTCCCGTTATGTTTCCAACACTGATCGCTGGCGTGCTGGATGCGTGGTGTTCCAGTCGGTTGTGTCCCATACTTCGGAGCTGTGCCGTCGTCCACTTGTGTACAGAAGTTCAGTTCACAATCACAGAGGCTGCAATCCAGATCATGTCCCATCCTAACCAATGTGGTAAAGCTAGAACCGAGAGTCCCGTTATGTTTCTGACATTGATTGCTGGAGTGCTGGATGGCTGTGTGCTACCTGCGGTGTTCCAGTCTATCACGTCCCATACTTTGGAGCTGTGCCGTTGTCCACTTGTGTACAGAAATTGCACTTCACAATCACAGAGGCTGCTCAGGATCATGTCCCATCCCAGCCATTAACATGGTAAAGCTGAGATCCGAGAGTCCGGTTATGTTTCCGACACTGCTCACTGGAATGCTGGATGGGCGTGCAGGACCTGTGGTGTACCAGTCTATGGGGTCCCGTACATCGGAGCTGTACTGTTGTCCACATGTGGAAGGGCCGGGACCGCAACAAATTTCTGAGCCTCCCAGTTGTAATCCCGTCGGCGGCACAGGGAAAGCAGGGAACCGGTCTGATAGTCGAGGCTGTGGACGAGGTGCTTGTGGTTGTGGAATTTCTATCTCTTGTTCCTTCTGCCATGCCAGTTGTAGGGTTTGTGACCGTAACCGCATCGCCAAGGCAAAACTGTCTGTGCAGAACTCTCCCAAAAGTGAGTGGTCGATTTCTTCGGCTATCGACCCAAGCCACGATCCACACAGCATCGGCGCCGACACTTTCATTGGGTGTAGCATCCCGCTTATCCGGCCCTGCATAATTCCAGCCTCCTCCTGCTGGTCCTGCAGGTTCGACAGCAATTGTTCGATGTCGGTATTGGGTGTATGGGGGTTGGCCTTCCCCTTGCTTGCCAGCCGAGGAGTTGCTGCTTGCATTGCTGCTTGCGTTGCTGGTTGACTTGCCATTGGTGGAGCCTGGTCATTTGGTGTCAAATTGTCGTCGTCATCATCACCGCAAGTAGGTAGTAGGGTGAGAGGGGCTGCACCAGAAGTCAAAGCTGTTGCTGTGGTTGTTGCTGTCGAAGCCGACGGCACAGGTTGCAACTGGGACTGCAACGTGACACCTGATCTGGATGGCTGCCGCACGATTTGACTCCTGAGGAAGCCGAAATGCTCCTTGATGTAGATCTCCCAATCTGACAACTCCCTCGGTGCGGCATTGGACTTCACATCGCTCAGTTTCCCCACCTTTGTCCGTATAGACTCGTACCAGGTGATGAGCGGTTTAGGGTCGTCCAACCCCATCTCCTTCGCCTTCTCCTCCCAGGCACGCCTCTTTAAAGCGGTGTTCTTATAGTCGCTATGTCCTTTTACATAAATGTAGTCACGTAAGCGGAACCACTCCGACATCTCGATGTGCTGCTCACTTGTCAGAGGTAGAGCGTCCACCTTCCTGCACTTCACTGTCGTCTTCCCCTGTGACAACTGGACTGCTGGAGGCAGCGTCACAGCACGGTGAGGCGGCAACACATCCCAGACAGATTCCTCCTCTGATGACAACCCTGAAGTTGAGGGTGACGGTGGTGGTTTTCTCGGTGTTTTGGTGGCCACCTTGTGTGGTGGGGTGGGCTTCTTCTGCGCAACCCTCTTCGATCCTTAGTCGCTTCCCAGTTGGTTTGGTCATGATGTGATGTGTCGTCGGCGCTGCTGGATTTGGAAATGAGCCCTCCAGTGCTGCGCCGTCTTTTATACTCACAGCTATCCGGGAGTAGTCTGATGGTGGTCTGGGCAGTCCGGATGTGAACCGGGGGTGAACAGGGGATCGCCGGGCTGTCCGGGGATGGTCCGGGGCTTGTCCCGGATTGCCCGGAGATGGTCCGTGGTCAATCCAGAGTTGTCCAGGGTTGTCCGGCATCGATCCAGGGTCATCCGGGGTTGTCTGGAACTGATCCATGAATACTCCGTTGATACACCGGGTAGTCTGGGTGTGGTCCGGCTCGGTCAGGGGCGATCCGGCCTCTGGTCCGTGGCTAGACCGTGGCTCATCCAGATAGGTGTGACAGCGAGGCCAAAAATGACCAAAATAGCGATTTTATCCGGGGCTGTCCAGGGCAGTCCGGGGGAGTGGTCTGGGGGTGGTCCGGCTAAAAATCCGGGGCTCATCCGGCTAGGTGTGACTTGGGCTTTAGCGGTGATGGTGCATATCAACTATTTATAGAGCAGATGATGAGATGGTGTGAAAAATAGACAATAGCAGGTAGCAACCAGACGGGATGGCTGAATGAGTTGAGTATCCGCCTCAAGTTTTGGTAGGTCGTGAGATTCTAACCTACCGATTCCCCCAGGTTTGAACCCTGGTCGAGTCAAACCAATGACTTTAAAATGTATTCTTGTCGATACCTAGCCTGGCGCATGACATTACTAGGATAGGGCAAGGAGCAGTGGAATGAGGAAGACCAATTGTCCGCGATTGTAATTTCCCCTGCTTAATCAAGTAATGTACACACAAAAATTTAAAAAATTTAAAATCAGGCATTCAAAATAAAAAGGTTCAGGTGCAAAACCCGACAGACACCATCCGGGCGGAAATGAAACCACGACTACCAGGTTTGAGCTGAAGCTGCCATCATTCTGATAATCAAATTAGTTTGTTCGTGGAAGCTGCCACACCCCCTATATAATGCCCTACTCCATAATTGATAGCATTTAGCTGGAAGGCACCAAAAAAGTCTATTTCACAGAAAACAACTCAAATGGATTTGTCGGTTTTTAAGCCTGAACCCTTCAAATATTATGAGGATTTTATTGTGTAAATGTAGACTGAAGGATAGTCATTTACCTTTACACTATATCATTGATTTGTTAACCATACCTGTGGGGAGACATTAATACAATTATTTGAAGTGAAAACATGCTAAATAACTGTTTGTATCCTCGCTAAAGCTTGCCCTATAAGCTTCAGTAATAACTGATTCTATTAACTTGACTTAGTATTCCCCTCTATATAGCAACACATACTTAATCTCCTAATCTGAGGGTCGGCGGTTTGATTCCCCGTGCCCCCAGCTCTGCCAATTTGGATTTCCACCGCTGTGTGTAACTTACAGCGTCATCAAAGGCCGGTTGCTCTCATACCATGTCTATGTGGTGTGGGAGGTTAAAAATCCCTTGGGTCGGTAAAAGTGTAGGCTCAGGCTTTCTATCGACCAGCAGTGGAATGAGGAAGACCAGTCGTCTATGACTGAAATTTCCCCTGCTTAAACAACTAATGAACCAACAACAAAAAATTTTAAAAAAATAAGTGCACCAGAATCTAAGTTAGATATGCAGGTTCAAATCCTAATAAGTGTTTTGCTTCTGAAAAGTTTATGCTTTGTTTGCTGTTGTTTTACGTCCTAGCAACAGCTAAGGTCATATCAGGACGGGTACCGACTTGTGACAGTGCGCACTCATGGCGACTTTATAGTGCTGCCCCACTGGGAGACCAGGCCGCCAGCACCATGACCTGATATCCCACTCAGTCACATTATCCTGACACTGAGCCAACCAGTCGTTGCCCTGGAAATGGCTGCCAAGGTGTGGAATGCCCAAACGGTAAATGAACGACAAATTCCTGACCTAAAAACTTACAAAAAATATCTGTGTAAAATAAGGCTAGGAAACCCCCAGTAAACTGCACTGCAAAGGGGCATGTGATATGTCACGGCCCACCAGCGGGATGCCCAATGGAAGGTAACCATACCAAAAGTAGCCAGATAACACACCACACAGCTACTTACAAGCCTATGATATGTAAATAGGAGTAGGCTAGTCTAGTAATAAGAGTAGAAAAATAAATACATATATACCAAGAAAATCCAAAAAAAAATAACATAGGCTACTAACCATACCAACCAATTATCTATCTGCTACTGAAATGTAGGCAATCAAATACCTTATCAGCAGCCACTGTCTGGTAAGATAACACCAGCACTACAATTGGCCAGCATTGAAAACAAGCCTGGGTACCCGGGCTTATATGCTATGGACAGTATAAATACAGCCTCAATAAAAAATATTTAAAAAAATTTTAAATCCTAATAATGCCGAGTGTTTGGCTAGGAAGCGACAAGTATCAATTTTTAAGTCATCGGTTTGACTCGACCAGGGTTTGAACCCACGATCCAATGGTCAACACGGGAGACAGACGCTCTAACTCATTCTGCCATCCCGTCTGGTTAAAGTTGCGTAGTCCGATGGTTTTGGGTTTCAAAGATTTTTCAGAGATAAATATATTAAATTGATTTCTATAATCTACCTTACTTTAGTGTGAAGTGACTTTTATTTTAAATTGCTAAGTTTTGAGATATTTGAAGTGCAAACATGTCAAATTAGTTTTGGCAATCACGCCAAAAGTCTGACACCACAGGCTTCTGCAGTAACAGGTTCTATTAAATTGACTCAATATTCCCTTATATGTAGCACCAAATGCTTAATAAGTGCGTCAGTATCAAAGTTAGATATGTAAAATCAAATCTAGATAATTGTTTTGGTTTTTAAAATTTGATGCTTCATCGGACTATGCAGCTTTAAAGTTGATGCTTTTATCGGACTATGCAATGCTCTAAGATTAAGACATTTGGCCCGCTTTGCCAGATGGATATCTGATACAAAGGATGTGCGCATGACAGCAGCTGCTGGTTATAAGAATGAACCCACTCACCCAGATCTGACGGTGAAGATTAGGTGGTTAGTTGTTGGAGATTTACGTCCTGGCAATATCTAAGGTCATATCAGGACGGGTACCGACTTGCAACAGTGTGCACTAATGGTGACTTAATAGTGCTGCCCCACTGGGAGATCAGGCCACCAGCACCATAACCTGATATCCATCTCACTCAAATATTATCCTGACACTGAGCTAACCAGTCCTTGCCCTATCATATTAATGCCGAGCGCCAAGCTTGGAAGCGACAAGTATCAATTTTGTAAGTCATTGGTTTGACTCAACATGGAATTGAACTCCCGATCTCCCACATGTGAGGCCTGAGCTCTACTGATTCGGCCACCGCGCCTGGCCGAGTGAAACAATGTAAAGCAATACCGAAGGCGTGAGGCATTCCTAGCCCCTCCACCCCAATACCCTGCAGGAATATATTTAATTTAGAGGCTCTGAAATGCTATTTCCAGCCATATTGCGAAGGTTACATACTGAGGTGCTTTTGGTGTTGGGACAGCTGCCAACCCCCCCCCCCCTCCCCGCCCCCACTAGCTACAGCACTGAGTATAAGAACTTATGCAAATATTATTTATGTATGTAATTCTCCTGCTTTGTTATCATTCTCTGATTGTCGCTATCTACTGCTCCTGTAACCTCCTTTGATATGTTCCTTTGTTGTTTGGGTTACTGGAGGCTGGGGTGCGACCTGGAGAGCCAGAGGTCTGCGTCCAAGCAGCTCCACTAATTCCCCTCCTCCCCTCCAGGTGGCGCTTCACCCACTAACTATCTTCCCATTCCACCACCTATTTTGATCCATAAATGTAATAGCAGTTATTAAGGGCTGGTCAGAGTCCTAAGCCCTGGTCACATACATGTTAGTGAACGTAGTTGAATGTAGGATAGATTAATGTGGGTCAAACGTGGTGTAAGTACGTAAAACTACAGTGAAAAATGGTTTTGGTACGGATAAATATGTTATGGCATGGATGCCGGTACATTCACCTACGTTCAATGTATGTTAGCCTCCACTACGTTAAAGTACATCCAAGTACGTTAAAGTATGCCAGACTAAGCTGGAGTACACTAGAGTATGCTAGAGTACATTAAGAGTACAGAGACTTCGCCACCATATGTTAGCCTCTAGCGTAGCGCTCTTTTGAACATGTCCAAAGATTAAATCGGAACTCAGGGCCCACCCACATTATTACCAAGTCTGCATGATGTAAAAGTATGGATGCTGGTATGCTCAACTATGTTCAACTACGTTCAACTACGTTAGCCTCCACTACGCTCAACTACATCCACTAACGTGTATGTGACCGGGCCTTTAGGCTTGATCCATTTACGTCCGTCTTGTCTCCTATTTTGTTATGGAAGGAATTAATAATAAGCTCTTACCATAATCCTGGTTTTGATGGAATAGACCTTGGGTTGGCCTTGGAACATGGTTATGATGTCATGTGCGCCAAGTACGATGTCCCGGGCAGGCCTAAAGTAGAAGCCATATCTTAAGTTTAACCAGAGTGAAAATACACAGTAGTCGAGTACATAAACAATGCCATGTCATTTACAGTATTAAAGGTAATGTTAATATACGTTTTACTTATATTCTCTTATTTGTTATTATTTATTATTGTTATAGTATTAGTAATGTATATCCCGTCCAGATATTGTCATTAGATGTTGCTCCAACTATACTACCAACCAGTTATGTATGTTTTATTTTCAACTGGGGAAAGTGCCTCATAAGTATCATACTTATGCTTTCTCCTTCTTCATGTGAAACATTACTGATATAAATATCAACTTGTATGTACAGTGATCATGTGGAAATAAATATTTGTATTATTATTATACACTCAATATTGCGTTCCACTACTGAAGCCTTACAGTTTTAAAATGATGTCCACAGCACCTTGTATCATCAGGTCACCTATCAAAGTACTGACGAGACTCAACTATTACTTATCCACTACTGATTTGGTCGGCTATAAGCCTGTATAAGGATGTCTACAGCACCTCGTATTCACAGGTAGTCACGCACCCAAGTACTGACCAGGCTCAACTATTACTTATCCAGTACTAATTTAGCAGAAAATAAGCATGTATCAGGATGTCTATGACACCTCATATTCCCAGCTGGTCACCCATCTTTTAGCCCTGTCACACTACGACGCATCGCGCAAACATGCGCCGACGTAGGTGATTTTGCACCAATACGTTGGTGTACGTCGATATGCGTTACTCGAACGTTATACGCATCACTCGTCAAGGGGTTGCAAAAGTTTGTGGCTTTTACGTTGGGCGTACATTATGTATACATTAGACATACATTGATGTACATTAGACATATGTTGGACAAACATAGTTCACTACGTAGCACTATGTTGACCTATGTCAGTTGGACGGAGAGCCAGTGGAAACATACAGTCCGCATATTGACAACGTATTGACAATGTATGGATAAGGTACGTCTAATGTACGTTTTGCGTTTCTCCACCATGTCTTGACGTATGTAACGTATAAGGCATACTTCTGGTGATCGAATTACGTATATAACATTCACCGGCGTTCTGCGAGCATACCGTGAGCGTATTGCAAGCGTTTTTCGCCAGGAGGCACGTTAGCCATACACTCTTAAACGTTGTGTATACAGTATGTATACGTCCAACTTTGCCCCCCGCGCCGAAAAGTTTGACGCATCTTGACATTTGAAAGTGATTTTAGGTGTTAGCCACATGCTTGCACGATGTGTCGTAATGTGACAGGGCCAGAAGTACTGATGAGGCTCAACTAATACATATCCACTTCTGAATTGGGATGCTATAAAGCTTGAGTTGCTTGTATTAGAATGTCTGAATTCTTATGTTATAAGCTTGTATATTAGAATGTTTACAACACTTCATATTCCCAGGTTGTCACCCATCCAAGTACCTACTAGGTTCAACTGTTACTTATCTAATACCGATTGTGTGTGTGTGTTATAAGCTTGTACCCGTCTACAACACTTCATATTCCCAGGTTGTCACCCATCCAAGTACCTACTAGGTTCAACTGTTACTTATCTAATACCGATTGTGTGTGTGTTATAAGCTTGTACCCGTCTACAACACTTCATATTCCCAGGTTGTCACCCATCCAAGTACCTACTAGGTTCAACTGTTACTTATCTAATACCGATTGTGTGTGTGTGTTATAAGCTTGTACCCGTCTACAACACTTCATATTCCCAGGTTGTCACCCATCCAAGTACCTACTAGGTTCAACTGTTACTTATCTAATACCGATTGTGTGTGTGTTATAAGCTTGTACCCGTCTACAACACTTCATATTCCCAGGTTGTCACCCATCCAAGTACCTACTAGGTTCAACTGTTACTTATCTAATACCGATTGTGTGTGTGTTATAAGCTTGTACCCGTCTACAACACTTCATATTCCCAGGTTGTCACCCATCAAGTACTACTAGGTTCAACTGTTACTTATCTAATACCGATTGTGTGTGTGTGTTATAACTTGTACCCGTCTACAACACTCATATTCCCAGTTGTCACCCATCCAAGTACCTACTAGGTCAACTGTTACTTATCTATACCGATTGTGTGTGTGTTATAAGCTGTACCCGTCTACAACACTTCATATTCCCAGGTTGTCACCCATCCAAGTACCTACTAGGTTCAACTGTTACTTATCTAATACCGATTGTGTGTGTGTTATAAGCTTGTACCCGTCTACAACACTTCATATTCCCAGGTTGTCACCCATCCAAGTACCTACTAGGTTCAACTGTTACTTATCTAATACCGATTGTGTGTGTGTGTTATAAGCTTGTACCCGTCTACAACACTTCATATTCCCAGGTTGTCACCCATCCAAGTACCTACTAGGTTCAACTGTTACTTATCTAATACCGATTGTGTGTGTGTGTTATAAGCTTGTACCCGTCTACAACACTTCATATTCCCAGGTTGTCACCCATCCAAGTACCTACTAGGTTCAACTGTTACTTATCTAATACCGATTGTGTGTGTGTTATAAGCTTGTACCCGTCTACAACACTTCATATTCCCAGGTTGTCACCCATCCAAGTACCTACTAGGTTCAACTGTTACTTATCTAATACCGATTGTGTGTGTGTTATAAGCTTGTACCCGTCTACAACACTTCATATTCCCAGGTTGTCACCCATCCAAGTACCTACTAGTCAACTGTTACTATCTAATACATTGTGTGTTGTGTTATAAGCTTGTACCGTCTACAACACTTCATATTCCCAGGTTGTCACCCATCCAAGTACCTACTAGGTTCAACTGTTACTTATCTAATACCGATTGTGTGTGTTATAAGCTTGTACCCGTCTACAACACTTCATATTCCCAGGTTGTCACCCATCCAAGTACCTACTAGGTTCAACTGTTACTTATCTAATACCGATTGTGTGTGTGTTATAAGCTTGTACCCTTCTACAACACTTCATATCCCAGGTTGTCACCCATCCAAGTACCTACTAGGTTCTTTGTACTTTTCTAATACCGATTGTGGTGTGTGTTATAAGCTTGTACCCGTCTACAACACTTCATATTCCCAGGTTGTCACCCATCCAAGTACCTACTAGGTTCAACTGTTACTTATCTAATACCGATTGTGTGTGTGTGTTATAAGCTTGTACCCGTCTACAACACTTCATATTCCCAGGTTGTCACCCATCCAAGTACCTACTAGGTT
>CM059193.1:95942790-96027573 GCA_030323885.1 Branchipolynoe longqiensis
AAAGCCCCTGTCCACAGTTGGTGGCCTTGTGCTGCTCTGTTGTGCTTGACAATGGGTAAACAAAGCCCCTGTCCACAGTTGGTGGCCTTGTGCTGCTCTGTTGTGCTTGACAATGGGTAAACAAAGCCCCTGTCCACAGTTGGTGCCTTGTGCTGCTCTGTTGTGCTTGACAATGGGTAAACAAAGCCCCTGTCCACAGTTGCTGCCCTTGTGCTGCTCTGTTGTGCTTGACAATGGGTAAACAAAGCCCCTGTCCACAGTTGGTGCCTTGTGCTGCTCTGTTGTGCTTGACAATGGGTAAACAAAGCCCCTGTCCACAGTGGTGGCCTTGTGCTGCTCTGTTGTGCTTGACAATGGGTAAACAAACCCCTGTCCACAGTTGGTCTTGTGCTGCTCTGTTGTGCTTGACAATGGGTAAACAAAGCCCCTGTCCACAGTTGCTGCCCTTGTGCTGCTCTGTTGTGCTTGACAATGGGTAAACAAAGCCCCTGTCCACAGTTGCTGCCCTTGTGCTGCTCTGTTGTGCTTGACAATGGGTAAACAAAGCCCCTGTCCACAGTTGGTGTTCTTGTGCTGCTCTGTTGTGCTTGACAATGGGTAAACAAAGCCCCTGTCCACAGTTGATGCCCTTGTGCTGCTCTGTTGTGCTTGACAATGGGTAAACAAAGCCCCTGTCCACAGTTGATGCCCTTGTGCTGCTCTGTTGTGTTTGACAATGGGTAAACAAAGCCCCTGTCCACAATTGTCGTTTGCACCCAAATCAATGTTTTGCTGTTTTTTTTGTACATATTCTAAAGCTAACCGTATGAAATAAAAGTTACTTCAAACTAAACCAACGTGTATGACGACGAGAGCCAAATACATCCATCTGAAGATATGGGAGGAACTCAACGCCATCGGATTATGCAACTTAATATGGCAGTTTTAAATCCGGCTGCTTTTTGTATGTTTCAAAGAATAAACAACTCTTTCTGTTTAATCAGTTTATAAACGTGAACACAAATCTTAGATATATGTACCAGTGTTGTAGTAATAATAACAGGACCATTTCAAAAGAAGTAGTAAATGTGTTTAGTTATGTTGGATAGACATGAAATAATCCTTACTAATTCAACAAGTATATTAACGGAGAAACCTGGACAATTTACTTCACAAAATGATATATCGGCATTTAATTATAAAAATACTATATTTGGTCGTGGGCATATTTTGTAACATTCATTTATTGCTATTCTGAGTCAGACATGATTTAAAACTGTTAATTCAAGAGTTCCACCTTCTTAAGCATCCACTTGGTAATATATATATACGTGTGTTACTTGCAGTCATTTACTTGAGGTTATTTACAGTTATTGTGCCGTGCTTATATGACCTTATATGTTACCAGGACTTAAAACTCCAACAAGCAACCAACAGTTATTGAGCCCGACTGGACAGCTGATGAGTCGGTAAATACAGGAAGACGCCACCAGGGGGTGCCAGGGTATGGTTCACCATAACGGATACAGGATGAAATAGCAGTCAATACAATAAACCATGTGATACCTTTCATTATTTATATTCACATAATGACTTACAGATCATATATATCCTACGTGTATATATAGTAGACAAGCATCCACACAGTCTTAGTTGAAAGCCTGTTAATGTAAATACACGTCCAGCGTTTATCGCCCCGTCCAATCGAAGATTAAGAACGCAAAGCGAAACCATGACTCATCACTACGCAATACTGTGTTGACACTTTGGCACTACGTCGGTACATGTACCGAGACACAACGGGGTACTTACAAGGAACACCTAAAGCGGGACTCATTGAACCGGAACTAGCTATGTACACTGGGACGAGCCACCAACTAACGCTAAGCCTACTCACGACGCACAGTTAAACCCAAGTTGCATGTGTCAATAGGAGAGGTGGGTGCGGGGGTGGTGGGGGGGCTGCAGAAGTTCAAGGTCACACATATCGGCAGGTTGATGGACTCCTGCACACCCAGCCTGAATTGTCCTTGACACAGTCGGCTGGCGGCTCAGCACGTCACTGCCGCCGCCATGACACCAGAGGGCGCTACTCTCACCACACCACCAGAACACTGCCATGTGGTTTAGTACGAGTTCACATTATAGCCCCATTGCATATCTAATACCTTTCCACTGGGTTTTTTTCGAATGATTTTAATGCTATATACATATATTATTAATAACATCTAAATGTTATGAGGGTTAGCTAATTTGGAGTTAAAATGGATATTGATGCAGGTTGTGTTCTACTGCCGAGATGTATTAATGCATGTGGTAGCCTGCATTTAGGATACAATAATACAGATGCCGACCTGCTGTATAGACGGATTACTGCAGGTGGCGTCCTGTTCTGGGGATGCCTTTGTATATATGGTTTCCTGATATCGGGATGTATTGGTGCAGACGACGTCCTGCTGTGAGGATGCAGTAATGCACTAGCCGTCCGCTGTGGGGATACACTAATGCAGGTGACACCCTGATGTGGCGTCCTGATGTGGCGTCTTGATGTGGCGTCCTGATGTGACGTCCTGATGTGGCGTCCTGATGTGGCGTCCAGCTGCATGGTGCACTGATTGGGTTAACACTTATGATCCGCCCGAACAGGTCTTCATTGTTTCCAAACACTGAAGCCCGCCCTCTCGTAGGGCCACACTGAATAGGGCCCCCACCGAATAGGGCCACCCTGAATAGGGTCACACTGAAGAGGGTCACACATAATAGTGCCCCACTGAATAGGGCCATCCTGAATAGGGCCACACTGAATAGGGCCACACTGAATAGGACCCCACTGAATAGGGCCACACTGAATAAGGGCCAGATTGAATAGGGCCACAGTGAATACGGTCACACTGAATGGGGTCACATTAAATAAGGCCACATTGAATAGGGCCATACGGAATAGGGCCATATTGAATAGGGTCACATTGAATAGGGCCTAACTGAATATGTCCACAATGCGCAGGGGCCCATCACATGGGGTCACACTGGATATGGCCATGTTGTGTCCGGCCGCAGGACACCGGGCGACACGGAACACAACCCGCCTGAATAGGGCCACACATCGCAGGGATACACATGAGAGGGCCACACACTACAGGATCACTAACCACAGGGCCACACATCGTAGCGCCACACACTGCAGGCCACGCACCACAGGGCCACCCATGGCAGGGCCACGCACCGTACGACTGATAACCATAGGGTCTCACACTACATGACCGAAAATGGCAGGGTCACCTGCATGGCCACACACTATAGGGCCACACACTGCAGGGCCACACACTGCAGGGTAGCACAAGAACGACCGTGACCCCTCAACCCGGTACCGCTGGATACTGCAGGGATGGAGCCTATAGTTTGCTGAGAGGTCAGAATAATGAGTGACAGGTTCCCACACCTGAGGGCAGCATTACAGCAGCCTCCAGACTCATGCGCAATCCTTAAGGACACACCCTCCCACCACCGTCTCTCAACCCCCCCCCCCAGCGTGCCAGTCAGGCGTGGCAGGCACTGCCCGACATCTGCCAATGGGGGTCGTTAATGTATGCTAGGCATGAGCAAGGTAGGTTTGAATCTCTCCAGATCTGTCCACACCACCCCAAAAGTGAGTCCACACGAGTGTTGTCTGAGCCGGTCACGGCACCCATTCGAGGAAGTCGTTGAGTGTCGGCCAGCCTTTAACCACCCCCACCTGCTTCTGTCAGTTCGCATTGTCATTGAGGCGCTCTTATATAACATATATATACACATGTAAGAATGAAGAGTTCAGGCACAAATCTCCATAAATGCTAATCCAACAATTAAGATAAAGATTGAATTAAACCTTCAACAAGTTCTATTTTACATTCCTATCGCTCCATTATCATGTCTTCACAAGCAAAGTGGAATAAATGAGAATTAAAATTAGCTTCAGGTAAAAGTCTTTTATTTTAGTTCAATGTTTGGATTGGTGTTTTTACTGGGGTTTGCGCCTGAACTCTTCATATGTGTATATATATATATATATATATATATATATATATGTATATATACATAAATGTGGATGCATATGTTTATATCCATATGTATGCCTTACTACGACTGTATCTAGTTAAATGCAGAAATCTGTAAATATATATATGTGGTATATTTGTGTATGTGTATTTATATTTATACAGGGCCCACTGGTGCACTGTGCCGGGCCTGTGGTGACGGATCTTATATTATTGCAGTAGACTGCATCTGGTGTGGGTGGACAACCACTACAAGTAGGTACTGCCCAGTAAATACCACAGCGAGGTGCCCCACGTGAGGAGGTAGGCGGATACCCGCTGTGGCTCCCAGTTGGTTTGAAGCTGGTGGCATGCAGATGCAACATTGGAACGGAGTGGCCGGTTCAGCCTCTCGACCATCTCCATCTCAGCCACCTTAAGGATGGACAGCTCAGCATCCGTCACAATCGTTGAGTGACGGGCGTTTATCATGTAGCTCAGCGTCTTTGTTGGCGTCTCGCACACCTGAAAGAACAAAATGGATGGAATTAGAAATGAATTGCCTGTGGTTAATTCGGATGCAGCATTTCCTCATTGAGCTTTATTTTGTTAGATGCAATTTATTTGATAAACAAAACTGCCTAATCCAGCCACAGTATGTCACACTCCTGAGCGATATTATCTAAAAGGGACAATATAGAATATATTGCACCTTTTGAATATTGTTAATTACAGTCCCGCCCTGTTAAGAGAAGCGTCTTTTCTCGATGTACATAAACAATTAAAACCTCTTTCACAGGCAGCGCATAACAAATAAGTCCAGTGCCCCAAAATGAACGGTGATCTTATTGACACTGGGAGGGCTATTGGGCAGTCTTTAAAACAATGCCATTCCCCAAGCAGTTGCGACGTGTTCAGACTTCAGTTGCAGGAAGCCTTCAGTTCACAAAGTAGCATATGATGTTGGATTATAGAGGAGTATTACACAACATAGTATGTTATGTTGTATTATAGAGGATTGTTACACAAAGTAGTATATGATGTTGTATTATAGAGGATTATTACATACAGTAGTATATGATGGTGTATTATAGAGGAGTACTACACAAAGTAGTATATGATGTTGTATTATAGAGGATGTTTACACAGAGTAGTATATGATGTTGTAATATAGAGGAGTATTACACAAAGTAGTATATGATGTTGTAAAATAGAGGATTATTACAGAAACTAGTATATGATGTCACATTATGGAGGATTATTACACAAAGTAATATATGATGTTGTAATATAGAGGAGTATTACACAAAGTAGTATACGATGGTGTATTATAGAGGACTATTACACAAAGTAGCATACGATGGTGTATTATAGAGGACTATTACACAAAGTAGCATATGATGTTGGATTATAGGCGATTATTACATACAATAATATATGATGTTGTATTATAGAGGATTATTACACAAAGTAGTATATGATGTCACATTATAGAGGATTATTAGACAGAATAGTACATGATGTCGTAATATAGATGACTATTACACAAAGTAGTATATGATGGTGTATTATAGAGGATTATTACACAAAGTAGTATATGATGTCGCATTATAGATGATTATTACACAAAGTAGTATATGATGTCACACCATAGACGATTACTACATCAAGTCGTATATGATGTCATATTATAGAGGATTATTACACAACCTGTTGACTGTCAGGTTACATATTATCCGTCTATAATGTGATGATGCATACTATTCTGAGTGACATTCAACGAACTATACCTGATCAAAACACATTTGTAACATAACATTAGGCACGGAAGACAACGCTCATGAAAACTTCCTGCTTTGAGTCAATGAAAAATACTGTTTTACTGCAGAAGCATATGGTGTCAGAGTTTTGGCGTGCTTGCCAAAATTAATATTGCTTGTTAGCACTTAAACTATCTAAAAAATTAGCCATTTAAAATAAAAGTTACTTCAAGCGCGTGTAGGGACTTGGTCCTACAGTCGGGCAGCACCATAAAGTCACCATGAGTTCGCATTGTCACAAGTCGGTACCCGTCCTGTATGACCTGAGATGTTGCCAGGACATAGAATGCCAACAGTCAACCGGGATTTGCTCACTATCGTGGGAGGAGCGAGACTTAGCTCAGGCAGTAGAGTGTCCACCTGTGACGGTGTGGACCCATTTGCAGCTTGGGCTATTTTCCGTTCCACCCAGTGGTCCACAACTGGTTCACCAAAGGATGTGGTATTTGTTGTCCTGTCAGTGGGAAAGTGCATATAAAAGACAACTTGCTGCTCATTTGAAAGAGTAGCCTATGTGGTGGCAGTGGGTTTCCTCCAAAGAAATATGTCGGAATGACCATATGTTTGACATCCAATAGCCAATTGTTAAATATTCCAATATTCGGCATAGGGGGGAATGCAAATGTTCCATTCCTGATCTGTGTACGTGACCAGGCACACGTATCTATATCTATATATATATGGATGGGTTGGTGGTGCCTGAGTGGGATGTAAATAGACATAGTGGTGCTGGCAGGTCTGGGTGTGATTGCACTCAGGGCCTAGCCCTCTGCTGGGATAGGGATCACCACACTCAAAGGTCAAGGTTGGTGGTGGTCACGGGGCCATACAGCTTGTGGTGGTTGGCAGGCCACTAGTTCCCATGGGTGGGACCAGGAATGCTGGATCCCTATTGTTAGGGCCAAGAATGCTTGTTTGCCATTGAGGGAAAGGGGTTGGGTGATACTCTACACTGTAACCATTTAAATAATAAACCACAGGGCTGGACTTTCTCTTCTTCTTTACACTTTATACTCTTCCTTTCTGTTTGTCTGTAATGATTTCACCATAGCCTGCCTACACAGCCACAGATTTGAACCTTAACCTTTTCATAAGGAGACCACGACGAGTAGATTAGTCGATTAGACTTTACACAATGATTACGATTATGCGCTCTAGAGAATCGTTGTTAAATAGACTTGTTTCCGGTATCGAGGAGGACACTGGCTTTAAACGGCGGGTGTTGGACATGTTCTGGGTCCAGATGATGAGTGGATAATGAAACACAAATCACCATCTGATGATGGCTGCAATCAGCTGCCAGACGCCTGTCGTCAAACAATCATGTATTCACCGATGACTGTAGTATTACATTGATGACGTCACAGAAGCCGTGACTTGATGGAACCCCACCTGCTGTCGTATTGCGTAATCAACTCCAGTCAGGTGTAATTCGGCACAAATTGGAGATGATCACGTTTTACTTGTCACCTAGGTTTAGGCCTATTAAAGCATGAGGTGTGTACTGTGGAATTAATCCCGAGCCGAATAGCGGACTGTGGACCATTTAGAACGCAGCGGAAGTCGGAGCAGGGGAGATGCTGACCCAGCATGTGTAGAAGTGGTTGTATGGTTGTTGGAGTTTTAGGTCCTGGCAACATTTAAGGTCATATCATCAGGATGGGTACGGACTTGTGACAGTGCACATTCATGGCGACTTTATAGTGCAACCCCACTACATGTAGAATTGTGTGGTATTTAGGGTTGATCTAGTAGTATTGGTGCTGCTGCATGTAGATATATATGACAACACACATGGTTGTTGCAAGTAGTGACTGTATATGTCAACAGACATGGTTGTAGCAAGCAGTGACTAAATGTCAACACACATGGTTGTAGCAAGTAGTGACTGTATATGTCAACACATATGGTTGTAGCAAGTAGAGAATGTATATGTCAATACACATGGTTGTAGAAAGTAGTGCATGTATATGTCAACACACATGGTTGTAGCAAGTAGTGAATATATGTCAACACACATGGTTGCAACAAGTAGTGACTATATATGTCAACACACATGGATGTACCAAGTAGTGAATGTATATGTCAATGCACATGGTGGTAGCAAGTAGTGAATATATATGACAACACACATGGTTGTAGCAAGTAGTGCCTATATGTCAACACACATGGTTGTACCAAGTAGGGAATGTATATGTCAACACACATGGATGTAGCAAGTAGTGACTGTATAAGTCAACACACATGGTTGTAGCAAGTAGTGAATATATGTCAACACACATGGTTGTAGCAAATAGTGAATATATATGTCAACACACATGGATGTACCAAGTAGTGATTGTATATGTCAATACACATGGTTGTAGCAAGTAGTGAATGTATATGTCAACACACATGGTTGTAGCAAGTAGTGACTATATATGACAACACACATGGTCGTAGCAAGTAGTGACTATAAGTCAACACACATGGTTGTACCAAGTAGTGACTGTATATGTCAACACACATGGTTGTACCAAGTAGTGACTATATATGTCAACACACATGGTTGTACCAAGTAGTGATTGTATATGTCAACACGCATGGATGTACCAAGTAGTGATGGCATATTTTTTATTTTTTATTTTGTTGGTCCATTAGTTGTTTAAGCAGGGGAAATTTCAGTCATAGACGACTGGTCTTCTTCATTCCACTGCTGGTCGATAGAAAGCCCGAGCCTACACTTTTACCGACCCAAGGGATTTTTAACCTCCCACACCACATAGACATGGTATGAGAGCAACCGGCCTTTGATGACGCTGTAAGTTATACACAGCGGTGGAAATCCAAATTGGCAGAGCTGGGGGCATGGGGAATCGAACCGCTGACCCTCAGATTAGGAGTCTGACCTAGAAAAAAGTCAGACACTCTAAACACTCCGCCACAGAGAACGCCACAAGTGGTTGCAGCAAGTAGTGACTATATATGTCAACACACATGGTTGTGCCAAGTAGTGACTGTATGTCAACACACATGGTTGTACCAAGTAGTGAATGTGTATGTCAACACACATGGTTGTAGCAAGTAGTGACTATATATGTCAAGACACATGGTTGTACCAAGTAGTGACTGTATATGTCAACACAAATGGGTGTTGCAAGCAGTGACTGTATGTGTCAACACACGTGGTTGTAGCAAGAGTGACTGTATATGTCCACACACATGGTTGTAGCAAGTAGTGAATATATGTCAACACACATGGTTGCAGCAAGTAGTGAATATATATGTCAACACACATGGTTGTAGCAAGTAGTCAGTATATGTCAATACAAATGGTTGTAGCAAGTAGTGACTATATATGTCAACACACATGGTTGTAGCAAGTAGTGATTATATATGTCAAAACACATGGTTGTAGCAAGTAGTGACTGTATATTTCAACACGCATGGTTGTATCAAGTAGTGACTGGATATGTCAATACACATGGGTGTAGCAAGTAGTCACTATATGTCAATGCACACGGTTGTAGCAAGTAGTGACTATATATGTCAACACACACATTTGTAGCAAGTAGTGATTATATGTCAACACACATGGTTGTAGCAAGTAGTGACTATATATGTCAACACACTTGGTTGTAGCAAGTATTGACTATATGTCAAGACACATGGGTGTAGCAAGTAGTGACTAGATATGTCAACACACATGGTTGTAACAAGTAGTGAATGTATATGTCCACATACATGGTTGTAGCAAGAAGTCACTATATGTCAACACACATGGTTGTAGCAAGTAGTGAATATATGGCAACACACATGGTTGTAGCAAGTAGTGACTATATATATCAACACACATGGTTGTAGCAAGTAGTGACTGGATATGTCCACACACATGGTTGTAGCAAGTAGTCACTATATGTCAACACACATTGTTGTAGCAAGTAGTGACTATATGTCAACACACATGGTTGTAGCAAGCAATGCATGTATGTCAACACACATGGTTGGACCAAATAGTAACTATATCTCAACACACATGCTTCTAGCAAGTAGTGAATATCTGTCAAAACACATGGTTGTAGCAAGTAGTGAGTATATATGTCAACACCCATCGTTATATCATGTAGTGACTCTATATGTCAACACACATGGTTGTAGCAAGTGGTACCTATATATGTCCACACACATGGTTGTAGCAAGTACTCAATATATGTCAACACACATGGTTGTAGCAAGTAGTGACAATATGTCAACACACATGGTTGTAGCAAATAATACATGTATGTGAACACACATGGTTGGAGCAAGTATTGACTATATGTCAACACACATGGTTGTAGCAAGTAGTGATGTTATATGTCAACACACATGGTTGTAGCAAGTAGTGCATGTATATGTCAACACACATGGTTGTAGCAAGTAGTGACTGTATATGTCAACACACATGGTTGTAACAAGTAGTGAATATATGTCAACACACCTGGTTGTAGCAAATAATGAATACATGTGTCAACGCACATGGTTGTACCAGGTAGTGACTATATATGTCAACACACATGGATGTACCAAGTAGTGACTGTATATGTCAACACACATGGTTGTAGCAAGTTGTGAATGTATATGTCAACACACATTGTTGTAGCAAGCAGTGACTATATATGACAACATACATGGTTGTTGCAAGTAATGCCTATATGTCAACACACATGGTTGTACCACGTAGTGACTGTATATGTCAACACACATGGTTGTAGCAAGTAGTGATTATATATGTCAACACACATGGTTGTACCAAGTAGTGACTGTATATGTCAACATGCATGGCTGTACCAAGTACTGATGGTGTATGTCAACACACATGGGTGTAGCAAGTAGTGACTATATATGTCAACACACATGGTTGTACAAAGTAGTGACTGTATATGTCAACACACATGGTTGTAGCAAGCAGTGACTATTATATGCCAACACACATGGTTGTAGCAAGTGGTGACTGTATATGTTCACACACATGGTTGTAGCAAGTAGTGAATATATGTCACCACACATGGTTGCACCAAGTAGTGACTATATATGTCAACACACATGGTTGTAGCAAGTAGTCAGTATATGTCAATACACATGGTTGTAGCAAGTAGTGGCTATATGTCAACACTCTTGGTTGTGGCAAGTAGTGATTATATATGTCAAAACACATGGTTGTAGCAAGTAGTGACTGCATATTTCAACACCCATGGTTGTATCAAGTAGTGACTGTATATGTCAATACACATGGGTGTAGCAAGTAGTCACTATATGTCAATGCACATGGTTCTAGCAAGTAGTGACTCTATATGTCAACACACATAGTTGTAGCAAGTAGCGATTATATGCCAACACACATGGTTGTAGCAAGTAGTGAATATATATGTCAACACACATGGTTGTAGCAAGTATTGAATATATGTCAACACACATGGTTCTAGCAAGTAGTGACTAGATATGTCAACACACATGGTTGTAGCAAGTAGTGATTGTATATGTCCACACACATGGTTGTAGCAAGAAGTCACTATATGTCAACACTCATGGTTGCAGCAAGTAGTGAATATGTGTCAAGACACATGGTTGTAGCAAGTAGTGAATATATATATCAACACACATGGTTGTAGCAAGTAGTGACTGTATATGTACACAGACATGGTTGTAGCAAGTAGTCACTATATGTCAACACACATGGTTGTAGCAAGTAGTGACTATATGTCAACACACATGGTTGTAGCAAGTAATGCCTGTATGTCAACACGCATGGTTGGACCAAATATTAACTATATCTCAACACACATGCTTCTAGCAAGTAGTGACTATATGTCAAAACACATGGTTGTAGCAACTAGTGAGTATATATGTCAACACCCATCGTTATTGCATGTAGTGTCTCTATATGTCAACACACATGTTTGTAGCAAGTGGTGACTATATATGTCCACACACATGGTTGTAGCAAGTAGTCACTATATGTCAACACACATGGTTGTAGCAAGTAGTGAATATATGTCAACACACATGGTTGTAGCAAGTAATGCATGTATGTGAACACACATGGTTGGAGCAAGTATTGACTATATATCAACACACATGGTTTTAGCAAGTAGTGAGTATATGTCAACACACATGGTTGTAGCAAGTAGTGACTATATGTCAACACACATGGTTGTAGCAAGTAGTGACTCTATATGTCAACACACAAGATTGTAGCAAGTAGTGATTATATATGTCAACACACATGGTTGTAGCAAGTAGTGACTGTATATGTCAACACACATGGTTGTAGCAAGTAGTGATTATTTATTGTATAACTTGTTATGCTCATATTATTTAGGCTGCAGGGCCTATGCTCCCCACCTGCCACATGGCGGGTGGGCGCTGTACCGCCTGCCCTCCCGTGGCTAGGCTATCCGCCACTCACTGGGCTGAGCTTCCCGGGGGAGGCGACTTTGTGCGGTTCTGCCGATATACGGCCTCCAGTCGCTCGGAAATTTGACTTGTGGAAGACGTGCTTCAGGCCTGCTCTTTCTACAGTCTTCTGCACATGGTTCCGCAGGTAGCTGCGTGAATCTAGTCATGGTACTAGATATATGCCAGGTGTGTGGCGAAGAGCATGAGACTCCTAGAGGGAGCAAATGTAAAGTGTTGAAGGCTAAGGTTAATCTTAGAACAGTGAAGTTGGAGGCTGGTGAGGAGGACCAACAGGTATCAGAAAGTGGCGAGGAGATGATGATGGATGGTATGCTCAAAATGGGTTTGGGCGAGACTGGTGAGTCGAAGCTAAAGGCCTCGGATCGGCAACCGCAAACGGTGGAAGCGGTTGCCGAGGAGTTGGAATTGCGTAAGATGCTGGAAAAACGCATGCTCACGCGTCGGAAAGCGGAATTGAAGGCGGCGCTGGAGAAGGAAATCGCCGCGGAGGAAAGAGCTGCATGAGCAGCAAGCAAGACGAGCAAGAGTAAGAAGTTGAAGCCGAGGAAAAAGAAAAAGGCTAGCAGGAAAAAGGAAGCTTCAAGCGGCGACTCAAGCGACAGTTCAAGTGATTCATTGTCTTTGTCATCGTCGGATTCAGATGAGTCAGACGACAGTCGCGACAGCAGCCACGAGAGGAGGAGGTGCAGCAAAAAGAAGAAAAGTAAGTTTTCTCTTAATGGATATACCAAGGGGAAGAAGAGCATTAGCCGGCTAAACTTCAATCAGTTGTTAGATGCTGGACTTGTGTGGGGAATTAAGAAGGCTAGCAAGTTAAAGATGGACGTCGATGAACTTACTGGCTACATCGGGCATCTAGCCTATATGACCATGCACTCCACCACCAATAACTATAATGATGAGGCATATCGGGGATACGATCAAGCTATCCGGGAGAAGGCACGTGAGAAGGGTTTGCGCGCGTTCAAAATGGGGGACAACAGACTTTCCCTGCTACATTTCAACATGGACAATTCCCGTTCTTACAAGATGGGGGGAAAAGCGCGGCGTAGTACCACGAAAACATCCGGGGACCAGGCTAGAGGCAAAGGTAGCAAGATGAAGGGAGTTTACTTTGGGCATAATTACAACAAAGACGGGTGTAAGCGGGACAAGTGTGATTGGGACCATCATTGTTTGTCATGCAAAAGTAAGAGTCACGTAGTCGATGCTTGTCCAAACAAAAAATACTGACTTGAGGCGGCGGTTGGCGGCAGCCACAGTGCGGGCTGTGGGGACGGTGATCCCGTGTGCGGGAGTGGGTCACGTCAAGGTGCTGGAATCACACGCAAAGCCCGTACAACAAACAAAGTGTGTGATGGTAGTGGTTATGGTGTCACCCGTGGCGCTGAAGCGGCAACAACACCTGAGGAAGGGATTACCGCAGTGGGGGACGCCGGTGCTGAAGCGGCGACAACTTCTGAGGAAGGAATTAGCACAGTGGGGGACGCCGGTGCCCACACGGAGCTGACGCCGCCACATGGTGGCGAGGCGCAATCGCCCTCCTACCCCAACTGGGGGTGGACGAGGTGCACCAAGATGATATCATGGATGTGCAGCATAGCAGGGATCTCATGCCTGAGACTGCCCATCAAGGACCGTATGGTGATAGCAGGGCGACCGCAGTCGGTGGGTGCACATCAGGACAATTCGGGGTTTCGCACCCGGACCTGACTGAAATGAACTATGACTGGCTATGTGTGATCGGCCGCGATCAAACAAACAATAAGGTAAAGGGTCTGATTTGCACGCTAATGGTAATAGACCGAGATGATTGTGTAGGCAGTTGTTGTAGTTGTGTTTATCTGATTGGTGGTGTCCAAGCCCAAATAAAACCCTGTCGTGTTTAAGTGGAATGTTTTGTCAGCGGTGATCTGGACCCCGACTGGAATTACATACTCTGTGGGGCATGTTTTGGCTGCAGAGTTATTGATACTGATTGTGACAGCAATTACTACAAAAATAACTATGGTTCTATTACTAATGGCCAGATCGGCGTGGCCATGTTGGGCCGCCTCCAAGGGGAGATTGAAGATGAATTCTTGACTGTTGTTGATGAACCATGTGCTTGTATACATGCCCTGGGTGGGGTCCCAAAGGGTCACGATGACTTTAGGGCGATAGTAGATTGCTCGAGCCCGTTGGGCGACTGTGTTAACGACCACACCCAGGGCTGCCACCAAAATTTCAGCTACAATTCTGTGGAGTCGGTGACAAATATTTTACAGGAAGGGGATTTCTGCACCACTGTTGACAGCAGTAATGCTTACTGTGCTATCAACATTCACCCCACTTGTAGAGAGCGCCAAGGTTTAGCTTGGGATTTTGGGGAGGGGATGTATTTCTAAGAGATAACCGCCTCTGTGTAGTAGCCCATATGTATTTAACAAAATTAGTGACTTTGTTATCAGATGCATTGTGCGGGAGGGGCATGCGGAATGCATTAATTACCTCGACGACTTCTGCGTAGTGGCTCCGCACAGAGAAGTTGTGTAGGCAGGGACAACTGATGCTGGTGGCGATCTTGGGCCGGCTCGACTTCTATGTAAGTTTAAAAAAGTTGACTTTCCCTCACCAGGTGGCACGGTTTCTGGGGATTCAGGTAGATGCAGTAAACATGGAACTAAGGCTCCCGCTAGATAAACTGAGGAAACTGCAAGACCAACTTAGGCTTTTTCTGCGTCATAGGAAAGCCATTAAACGAGAGCTAGAGAGCCTCGCTGGGGTACTATCACACTGATGCAAGGTCATTCATGGGGGGCGCATCTTCTCATGCAGAGTCTATGATCTAATCGCCTCGGTAAAAAGTAGGGATCATAAAGTGAGACTGAACAAAGATTTCCGCATGGATCTGAAATGGTGGCTGGAATTTGCCGCCACTTTCAACGGGAAGGCAAATATCATCCAGTCAACCCAACTGTGCATTTCCGTCTATAGCGACGCCTCCCTGTTCGGGTTTGGGGGCGACCCACGACTCGGACTGGCTCGCAGGAGCTTTCAAATTCAGTAACGCAAAACGCTTGGAGACTTGGTTGGGCCATCACTTTGAGGGGGCGCAAGACACGGGGGTATAAGGCTGAAAACATCAATGTCCTGGAGCTCTGGCCCATACTAGCAGGGCTCCGGCGCTGGGGGCATCTATGGGAGAATAGGACAGTTGTATTCATCACATACAATACCCAGGTTAGAGCTGCGCTAACTTCGGCTAGAAGCAAAAATAAAATAACAATGACCTGGTTACGCTTGATATTCTGGAAATCGATCCAAAACAAGCTTGATATCCAAGCGGTTTACATCAACACAAAGGTTAATGTAGTGTGCGATAGCCTAAGCCGGCTAGACAAATTCAAAAGTATCGCGCGGGTGCGAGACGTGGATGTGTCAATGGCCAAGTGCTGCCATGATCTATTTCATTGTTAATTCAGATTGGTCGAGGCTGCGTGAGGAGTGTGGCACTTTCGAAGATGCGCACTACGCAAACACATGCGTTGTAGCAAGTAGTGATTATATGTCAACACACATGGTTGTAGCAAGTAATGACTATATGTCAACACACATGGGTGTAGCGAGTAATGACTATATGTCAACACACATGGGTGTAGCGAGTAGTGACTTTATATGTCAACCCACATGGTTCTAGCAAGTATTGGCTCAATATGTCAACACACATGGTTGTAGTAGGGAGTGACTCAGACACAGCATGTGCGCAGCGTCAGGCACTGTGTCAGGCACTGCGTCAGGCGCAGCATCAGGCGCAGTGTCAGGTGCAGTGTCAGGTGCAGCGTCAGGTGCAGCATCAGGCGCAGCATTAGGCACAGCATAAGGCGCATGGTGGGGCGCAGTGTGAGGCGCATCGTGAGGTGAAGGGTGGGGTGCAGCATCAGGTGCAGCGTCAGGCGCAGGATGGGGCACATCATGAGGTGCAGGGTGGGGCACAGAATGAGGCACAGGGTGGGGCACATCGTGAGGCATGAGGCACAGAGTGAGGTGCAGGGTGAGGCACAGGGTGAGGCACAGGATGGGGTGTAGGGTGGGGTGAAGCATGAGGTGCAGAGTGAGGTGCAGCGCGAGGTGCAGCATGATGCGCAGCATGGGGTGCAGCATGAGGTGCAGCGTGAGGCACATCATGAGGTGCAGCATGAGGTGCAGCATGAGACACAGGGTGAGGTGCAGGGTGAGGCACATGGTGAGGCACATGGTGGGGTGTAGGGTGCGGTGCAGCATGAGGCGCAGCATGAGGTGTTGTGTGAGGTGGAGCATGGGGTCCAGCGTGAGGTGCAGTGTGAGGCACAGTGTGAGGCACAGCATGAGGTGCAGCGTAAGGTGCAGGGTGAGGTACATCATGGGGTGCAGCGTGAGGTGCAGTGTGATGAACAGTGTGAGGTGCAGCATGAGGTGCAGCGTGATGTGCAGCATGGGGTGCAGCATGAGGTGCAGTGTGAGGCACATCATGAGGTGCATCGTGAGTCACAGCATGAGGCACATGGTGAGGTGCAGGGTGAGGCACAGGGTGAGGCACAGAGTGGGGTGTAGGATGATGTGCAGTGTGAGGCGCATCATGGGGTGCAGCATGAGGTGAAATGTGAGGCACAGTGTGAGGTGCAGCATGAGGTGCAGCGTGAGGTGCAGTGTGAGGCACAGCATGGGGTGCAGCGTGAGGTGCAGTGTGAGGCACAGTGTGAGGTGCAGCATGAGGTGCAGTGTGAGGTGCAGTGTGAGGTGCAGCATGGGGTGCAGCGTGATGTGCAGTGTGAGGCACAGTGTGAGTCACATCATGATGCACAGCATGATGTGCAGTGTGAGGTGCAGCATGGGGTGCAGCGTGAGGTGCAGTGTGGGGTGCAGGGTGGGGCGTGGGTTAGCCTGGCAGTTCAATGGTTTTGACGTTCTGTCATTTTCTGAAATAAATATATTCGCTACATCGTATAATCTTTCTTACATTAGTTTGAAACAACTTTCAATTTAAATGATTTGAGCGATAAATATTTTAAGTTGGTTGATTGATTGTCGGAGCCATATCAGGATGGGTATAGACTTGTGACAGTGCGCACTCATGGTAACTTTATAGTGCTGTCCAACTGGGAAATCAGGCCACTGACACCATGACCCAATATCCCACTCAGTCAGATTATCCTGACACTGATCTAACCAGTCATTTCCCTATCCTATTAATGTATGGTGCCAGGCTAGGAAGTGACAAGTATCAATTTGATAAGTCATTGGGTTGACCCATCCGGTAACCAAACTCCCGATCTCCCGTACGCGAGGTCCGCGCTCTACCGATTCGGCTACCACGCCCGGTAAATATCTGAAGGGTAAACATGTATACAACAATAATTAACTTTGGCTTGCTGTCATTGACTGTCCTACGCACACATACTGACGGCTGTTACCCCTCACACTTGTCACAGAGGGGGTTTGCACTGCAGTGTGTCAATGCTGTGCGCATTCATGTCGCTCTTTTTTGTCTCGGTGGCGCACTAGTACGGCCCCCTTATGATTAGCTATTTGCATCCATTCACAGCGCGACCTGATTACCAGCCAATGGCGCTGAGTGATATATGTAATCCGTGTCTTATCATGTGGGTCCCTTTTAGCGAGCGTAAACTTAATCAATAAACCCCATTCAAGCACGAACAATTACGTGTGCTTAGTGGTCCGATTGCGCGTTTTTGTAATTGTTGGCCAAGCATTGTTCCCGGTAATAATTCCCGATCAAAATTCAGCAATTTAAATGGTATATTATTCCTAGACGTAATTATATCAAGCGAGGCTAGATGCAAATTAAACGGAGCTTTATGGGAAGAAATGGTAGAATGCAGTTCTTGCGCGATATCGGGCCTGAGCCACGAGGACCTAAAGGTTCAGTCACAACTTACCGGACTGGGGAAACGGATAGAAACCGGACACTGTCCGGTGAAATACGGCAATGTACGGTTTATATACAGTACGCATCCGGCGTGTCCGTTCTATCTCAGGTGGTGTTCGGTGTGTATGTCAAGTTTTGAACACGCACAAAACTTGTACCGGACACCGCCGGACTGACGTGTACCGTTTGTGTCCGGTTTAAGTCCGTTTTGTCCGTTTCATGTCCGATACCTATCCGTTACGTCTCCGGTTTGCTTCCTGCAGTGTATGTTGATGGTGTTGCCTGAATTCGGTGCATTTAGGAAGGATATAATCTGGTTTATTTAAGAACGATACAATCTGGGGCATTCAGGAATGATACATTCTGGTGCATTCAGGAACGATACAATCTGGTGCATTTAGGAATAATATAATCTGGTGCATTAGGAACAATATAATCTGGTGCATTCAGGTACGATACAATATGGTGCATTTAGGAACGATATAATATGGTGCATTCAGGAAGGATACAATATGGTGCATTTAGGAATGATACAATCTGGTGCATTTAGGAATGATACAATCTGGTGCACTCAGGTATGATACAATCTGGTGCATTTAGGAATGATACAATCTGGTGCATTCAGGAACGATACAATCTGGTCAGTATATGTTTTTTGCGCATCCGTGAACAGTCCGGTTGATGTTTGGTCCCTCCTTTTGACATTCGGTTGTCATCCGGTTATCGACCGGTTATCGTCCGGTGGCTATTCCTTAATGTACGTTTACCGTTTAGCATCCGTTTCGTCCGGTTGAAAGCGCAACATTTCGATACATTTCAGTACATTTTGATACCGAACACCACCGCACTAGAAAAGTCTTTGTCCGGTGGTGACTGGTATTAAATCGGTAAGGTGTGACACTTAAGTAATGAGTGTCGTCTCCACTGAAGCGGGGTTTAGTGGACATTCTGAGGCGTTACGGATTCAAACCCCATATATATGTGTATACATGAGTGGAAGGTAGCCAGGTAGCAGCCTATTAACGTATGTATGTGTGTTATCTACTGACAATGGAAGGTAGCCAGGTACCAGCCATATTAACGTATGTATGTGTGTTATCTACTGACAATGGAAGGTAGCCAGGTACCAGCCATATTACCGTATGTATGTGTGTAATCCACTGACAATGGAAGGTAGCCAGGTACCAGCCATATTACTGTATGTATGTGTGTTATCTACTGACAATGGAAGGTAGCCAGGTACCAGCCATATTAACATATCTATGTGTGTTATCTACTGACAATGGAAGGTAGACAGGTACCAGCCATATTAATGTATGCATATGTGTAATCTACTGACAATGGAATGAAACCTTATACCAGTCAGCATCCCAACATTCACGTGTGTATGTGTGTTATCTACTTACAATGGAATGAAACCTTATACCAGTCAGCCTCCCGACATTGATGTGTGTATGTGTGTTATCTACTGACAATGGAATGGAACCTTATACCAGTCAGCCTCCCGACATTCACGTGTGTATGTGTGTTATCTACTGACAATGGAATGAAACCTGATACCAGTCAGCACCCCAACATGCATGTGTGTATGTGTGTTATCTACTGACACTGGAATGAAACCTGATACCAGTCAGCACCCCAACATGCATGTGTGTATGTGTGTTATCTACTGACACTGGAATGAAACCTGATACCAGTCAGCATCCCGACATTCACCTGTGTATGTGTGGTATCTACTGACAATGGAATGAAACCTTATACCAGTCAGCATCCTGACATCCACACGTGTATGTGTGGTAGTGTCTACTGACAATGGAATGAAACCTTATACCAGTCAGCATCCCGACATTCACATGTGTATGTGTGGTATCTACTGACAATGGAATGAAACCTGATACCAGTCAGCATCCCGACATTCACGTGTGTATGTGTGTTATCTACTGACAATGGAATGAAACCTGATACCAGTCAGCATCCCGACATTCACGTGTGTATGTGTGTTATCTACTGACAATGGAATGAAGCCTTATACCAGTCAGCATCCCGACATTCACGTGTGTATGTGTGTTATCTAGTGACAATGGAATGAAGCCTTATATCAGTCAGCATCCCGACATTCATGTGTGTATGTGTGGTATCTGTAGTATACAGGTAACAAGCGGGACCCAGCGGAGGGGGTCACGTGACGGGGTTAACGTGGTGAAGTGCGAACTGAATAAACATCACTAAGCATTCAGACTTCAAGTCGTTTGTGTCTATTCATACACCACATGGTGTCAGATGTGGTAGAACATATAAAGGCATGGCATTATCAGGATTGAAGCCGCCAGCCCCACTAAGCCTGAAAGGGAACCTGGCCCTAAATTGGCGAGTTTGGCATGGAGCATATGAGTTTTTCGCAGGTGCCACCAGACTTTCAAGCAAAAGTGAGAAAGTGCAATGTTGTGCCTTTTTGCACATAGCCGGTTTGGAAGCGCAAAAACTGTTCCACATCATGAATATGGAAAGTGACCAACGTGAGAAAATAAACACAGTGACAGCCGCATTTCGGGAATACTGCCACGGAAAGTCGAACCGCACCATCGTCCGATATAAGTTTAATAGTCATAACCAAACCACTGAAGACATGGAAACTTATATACGGGAGTTACAGTATCGTGTGGAATTGTGTGATTATGGTGCAACAGAGGAGTCTATCCTCTGTGATAGACTGGTATGTGGAATCAAAGACAATAGAATACGAGACAAGCTACTGCAGACCGCAAACCTCAAATTAGAAAAATGTTTAGAAATATGCAGGCTCAGTGAGCACAGTTCTGACCAGCTGGCGGGCAGTAGCATTAACACCGACGATACTGAAGTGCATGCTGTCAACCGGTATGACAGGCGAGAAACACGCCCTCCATTTCCCTGGGGGCGATATAGATATACCCGGCTACCATTCGGGATAAAGACAGCCGGGGATATCTTTATCCAAGAGATCGAGAACATTTTGAAGGGCCTCCCGGGCGTGGATGTGGTTGCTGACGACATCTTAATTTATGGCAGTACCATACACGAGCATAACAAAAGGTTAGAATCTGTCCTGAGGCGCGCAGAACAAGTTGGTCTAAAGTTAAACCCAGATAAGTCAAAATTATGCAGGTCAGAAGTAGAGTACGTTGGACACCTATTAACTGGGGAAGGCGTCAAACCCAACCCCGATAGGATCCAGGCGATCACCGAAATGCCCACACCTACCGACAAGGCAAGCGGACAGCGGTTTTTGGGAATGGTGGGCTATGTCCATAAATTCATTCCGAATTTATCGGATATTGCTAAGCCGTTGCGACTATTGCTGTCGAAAGAAATTGCTTGGCACTGGGAGGCAGAGCAGAATAATGCATTTATTAAGTTAAAGAAGCTCCTAGTAGCAGCCCCGGTTCTAAAATACTACGAAGTAAAAAAGCCATTGAAAATGCAAGTAGACGCTTCAATGACCGGGCTTGGTGCTGCGCTGTTTCAGGACAACCGACCAGTTAGTATAGCTTCAAAAGCACTGAGTAAATGTCAAGGAAATTATGCAGTTATTGAGAGGGAATGCTCGCGATCTGTTTCAGCAAGCAAGTCACAGTCGAGACAGATCATAAACCTCTAGTGAATATCATGTCGAAACATGTACACACATTAACAGCGAGACTTCAGAGAATGAGATTGCGATTACAGAATTATGATCTACAACTAGAATATGTAAAGGGCAGTAATATGTTTTTTGCCGATGCTCTGTCGAGAGCACCCACCACATAAAACAAGCCAATAGACTTATATGACGACGATATGTCTATTGCAGTGTTAGACTACAGCGGTGACGATATAGCGCAAATTGCTGAAGCGACAGCACAAGATCAGAGACTGCAGCAGCTCATCGAGTACATCCATGACGGATGGCCTATCCAAGATAGCAAAATACCCCGTAACGTAAAACCATACCAAACATACAGGGACGAGTTAACTGTACAAGAAAGCGTTGTTATAAAGCAGAACAGAATAGTAATCCCAGAAATGTTGCAGAAGCAAATGTTGAACAAGTTGCACAGTGCACACTTAGGCATCATTAAAAGTAAGCAATTAGCACGCTGTAAAATTCTCCGATTAAGTGTATATTGGATATTGGATGGTTAAATATGAAACAGTACTCCCTTTATAAGGCTCACACAGGGGGAGGGAAACAATGTCCCTTTAAGCACAATCCTTCCCCCTTATCTCACCCAGACACACAGTCACCACATGTTATCTTGGTTGTTTGTTGGAGTTTTACATGTTATCTAAGCTTATGATAGTCAGGTGGTGGTCAAAGCTGGGTGAGGGGTGAGCCCTGAAAGCAACCGATAAGAATATTGATAACATGCACTATCGCATGTATATAAACTGAATGAAACAAAGAATCAGATCATTCTACAAAATACTTCTGCTGGTGCTGGACTCAAATCATGTGTTGTGTCTTGTGTGTCTCTACTATGGGGTAAGCTCTGTTATATAGTTCATATGAATAAGAATATATCCAAAGGATAGTTTGCTTATGCAGGATAGCATACCTTGTACAGCATAGTATGCCTTATGTAGGATAGTGTGCCTTATGCAGGATAATATGCCTTATGCAGGATAGTATGCCTTCTGCAAGATAGTATGCCTTATGCAGGATAGTATGCCTTATGCAGGATAGTATGTCATATGCAGGATAGTATGCCCTATGCAGGATAGTATGCCTTATACAGGATAGATACGTTAAGCAAGATAGTAGGGCACTCTGGCCGTGTAGAGCAGTATCGATAATAACATGGGTAACCATCAGAAAAGATAACCATAACCCTCGCGTACCACCTAACTGGATCGGCCATCAATAGCTTCAAACGCCTGCATATATGAGATGCGGGGACCCGCAAGTACGGGATTTCAGAACGCGACAGTGTATTCTGGCCGGGTATAGACAGCCAGTTACAGGACAAGATCGCTAGGTGTCAGGTATGCCAATCAGTGATGGCGCGGCCACACAAAGAGCCACTAATCAGTCATGACATTCCGGACATTCCGTTCTACAAGGTTGGTGTAGACCTTTTTCAATGCAACAGTATGAACTATCTATTGGTAGTAGACTATTATTCTAAATATCCGGAGGTAGTACAATTACCTGATACAACTAGCAAGGGTGTCATTGACAATATGAAGCAAATATTTGCACGACATGGTATACCTAGAGTTGTCGTATCCGACAATGGTCCGCAGTTTTCAAGTGACGAGTATAGGAATTTTGCTGTAAATTACCAGTTCACTCCCAAATTGTCAAGCCCATTATATCCCAGGAGTAACGGTCAAGCAGAAAGGTGCATACAAACCATCAAATCAATGTTAAAAAAGTCAATAATGGACATGTCAGATTTCAGTCTAGCACTGTTAGATTACAGAAATACGACAATGCAGGATTTAGAAGCTTCACCCGCACAGCTGCTTATGAGCAGAAAGTTGAGAAGCAGGATACCGACCATACCAAATTTATTAAAAGCTAGAGCAGTAACATCACGCAAGACAGAAATACTGCACAGACAAGAAAAACAGAAAGCCTATCACGACATTCGCGCAAAAATATCACATGCAGAATTAAAAGTTGGCGAACGCATACGGTACCTAAATAAAAAAAACGAATGGAAGGAGGGCACGATCACATACAAAAATGAACAACACGGGCGAGACTACGTTATTGGAAACAGCGAAGACAAAACAATAAGAAGAAACCGCACACTATACGCGCACCTAAAACAAGCAACATCAGAACAACAAGCCGCAAGAACAAAGGGGGGATCGCACCAACACCTCACAAACAGCCAGTGGCGCGAAATACGGGTCACAAAACCCAGAGGGGGAGAACAATCAAACTGGTAGACCATTTAGGGTACTAGGCCAAATTACGGGTGTCTGTCCAGGCACGGGCAACTGGGGATTACAATGTATGCCAATGTACGAAAGTCGGCTTGGTATTGTCGTATGTAATATGCCTGCCGAGTATATCGATGACCGTTGGAGTCATTGTTACAGGAGTACCAAGCGTGTAGCGACGCCTGATTGCACATGTCATAAAATCACGGGGCATGGTAGAAAGGTCAGAAGGTGGCAGCGCTCAAAGGGTGGCCATTCCAAGGGTGACCCGAAACACATTGACCCGAAACACATTGATTATGTGACATTGCTGGTTAATCATCGGCACTTGCAACGTTTGAAACTAATGGATTTGAAATATATATTTTAAAAAAATAAATAAAAATGTTTATCAATTCTAGCAGAAATAATTGAATGCCTTGACACCAGCCCGTGATTCTATATAGAAACAAAATGAATCTATCGAGCCAGACCGGCGATGTATGTAAATCAAGAAAATTGTGACGAGTCGTTTCAACTTGTTAAATTGAGGAAAGGAGATGTAGTATACAGGTAACAAGCGGGACCCAGCAGAGGGGGTCACGTGACGGGGTTAACGTGGTGAAGTGCGAACTGAATAAACGTCACTAAGGATTCAGACTTCAAGTCGTTCGTGTCTATTCATACACCACAGTATCTACTGACAATGGAATGAAACCTTATACCAGTCAGCATCGCAACATTCACATGTGTATGTGTGGTATCTACTGACAATGGAATGAAACCTGATACCAGTCAGCATCCCGACATTCACGTGTGTATGTGTGTTATCTACTGACAATGGAATGAAACATTATACCAGTCAGCAATCCGACATTCACGTGTGTATGTGTGTTATCTACTGACAATGGAATGAAACCTGATACCAGTCAGTATCCCAACATTCACGTGTGTATGTGTGATATCTACTGACAATGGAATGAAACCTGATACCAGTCAGCATCCCAACATTCAGGTGTCTATGTGTGTTATCTACTGACAATGGAATGAAACCTTATACCAGTCAGCCTCCCGACATTCACGTGTGTATGTGTGGTATATACTGACAATGGAATGAAACATTATACCAGTCAGCATCCCGACATTCACGTGTGTATGTGTGTTATCTACTGACAATGGAATAACCAAAAAAACATTAGAAATGCCCACACACATGCAAATATGCAGCCAGTATCATGGGCTCCTTTAATTGGTGCTGATTAAAAGAAGTTAATTAATGACACTGGGATGTGATGATTAACGGCAGGCAGTGTGTGCGGGTGTTAGAACACATCGCGGCCGTACTAGTGTGACAGGCCGGAGGGAGGCCAGGTCTGCATTATGGGGCGAAGTGCTGAGTTGTACTAGGGTGACAGGCCGGAGGGAGGCTAGGTCTGCATTATGGGGCGAAGTGCTGAGTTGTACTAGTGTGACAGGCCGGAGGGAGGCTAGGTCTGCATTATGGGGCGAAGTGCTGAGTTGTACTAGGGTGACAGGCCGGAGGGAGGCTAGGTCTGCATTATGGGGCGAAGTGCTGAGTTGTACTAGGGTGACAGGCCGGAGGGAGGCTAGGTCTGCATTATGGGGCGAAGTGCTGAGTTGTACTAGGGTGACAGGCCGGAGGGAGGCTAGGTCTGCATTATGGGGCGAAGTGCTGAGTTGTACTAGGGTGACAGGCCGGAGGGAGGCTAGGTCTGCATTATGGGGCGAAGTGCTGAGTTGTACTAGGGTGACAGGCCGGAGGGAGGCTAGGTCTGCATTATGGGGCGAAGTGCTGAGTTGTACTAGGGTGACAGGCCGGAGGGAGGCTAGGTCTGCATTATGGGGCGAAGTGCTGAGTTGTACTAGGGTGACAGGCCGGAGGGAGGCTAGGTCTGCATTATGTGGTGAAGTGCTGAGTTGTACTAGGGTGACAGGCCGGAGGGAGGCTAGGTCTGCATTATGGGGCGAAGTGCTGAGTTGTACTAGGGTGACAGGCCGGAGGGAGGCTAGGTCTGCATTATGGGGCGAAGTGCTGAGTTGTTGGTGCCGTCTGAAATAATTATGTAACCTTCTGACAGTGAGAGGGCTATCTACCTCGAATATATATTTTATTGGTCGGTTGTTGGAGTTTTACGTCCTGGCAACATCTAAGTTCATATCAGGTTGGGTACCGACGTGTGGCAGTGCGCACTCATGGCGACTTTATAGTGCTGCCCCACTGGGAAACCAGGCCACCCGCACCATGCCCTGATATCCCACTCAGGCCTATCATCATAAAACTGAGCCAATCAGTCCTAGCCATATCCTAATAATGCCAAGCACTTGGCTAGGAAGTGACAAGTATCAATTTTATAAATCATTGGTTTGACTGGACTGGGAATTGAACTCCCGACCTTTCGCATGGGAGCCCTGGACTCTACCGGTTCGGCTACCGCGTCCAGTCGGATATGTCTGATGTTGTATCCTCTGATTTATGAGGAGTAAATGTAATCATGCATAATTGGTCTTCCTGAATCCAGCACGCATTGCCCTATCCTAGTAATGCCATGCACCAGGATAGGTAGTGACAAGTAATCATTTTTAATTCATTGCTTAGACTCTGCGAGGGATAGACCCTAGTACTCGACTATCGCCACCTACCAAGCAGAAGCGGCTGCTCAACCCATTCAGCCATCCAGTATCATTTCACTGTAAGTGGAATACTCACTACATGTCGTATGCTACGACTTAAGCGCGCATTCCTTACACGCGGTATGCGGTATGCGGCATGCGGTATGCGAATGGCATGATTCCTTACACGCGGCATGTGGCAACCCGAACCCCACCACCACTACTACCATATGTTTCCCCTCTGCACCCTTGTGTGTGACCGTTCTGTAATGCTCAGTTGCCTCTCCTCATCTAAAACTAATGGACAAGTGCGACTGACATTTCTATTCGCATACCGTGTGCCGGATGCCGCATGCCGCACCGATCACTACATGGACCGATCAAGTTGTCGCATTCGCATTCGCATTCGCATTCGCATGCCGCATGTAAGGAATGTAGCCCATAGGCTTTAAGGCGTTTCGATGTTTTGTCGCATTCGCATACCGCATGCCACATGCTGTGTGTAAGGAAAGTATCCTTTAGACAACACAATACACTATAACAATTAAGTGGCCGAATCGGTAGAGCGCAGGCATCCCGTGTGGAAGGTCCGGAGTTATATTCCCGGTTCACTCAAACCAATGACTTACAAAAAGGTATACTTGTCGTTTCCTAGCCAGGCACTCAACAAGGACTGGTTGGCTCAGTGTCAGGATAATGTGGCTGGGTGGAATATCAGGTCATGGCCTGGTCTCCCAGTGGAGCAGCACTTTAAAATCGCCATGAGTGCGCACTGTCACACGTATGTATCCGTCCTGATATGACCTGTTGCCAGGACGTAAAACTCCAAGAACCAACCGACCAGAGTCAGTGACAATATTTCAGCTTTCAGTGGCTTTTGTTAGAAGCAGACGACTTTCAACAGGAGCAGACGACTTTTGCGGGACATGTGAAGAAATACGGCCATAGTTACCTCTGCCACGCCGGAGTCAGCTGTGTGCCGGGAGAGCTTGATTTCAAACAGCAGATTCCCGTCCTCCTGGTAGTAGAGAGTAAGTCGGCAGAACTGAAACCAGAAGTGGAAGGAAGGTCAAAGCTCAAGCAACACCTTTAGACATCCACTGTGAGCGTTAAAGGTCGAGTAACAAGACCGGGCAGCTCTATACAGTGCTCTATATCCACAGTGACGTCACTGAAATAGGACTGTTTCCAGCTAGATAAAAGATTCACCCCGTACTTGCAGTAGGGGTGAAAACCAACCCATTAGACAAACTGGCGAAAAATATCTACTTGCTGGGGAAATGAAATCAGCATATACATTTTTAATTTAAGAAGCAAAATATATTCTTCACTTATATCTTAATATTTACCCGCTACTTTTGATTTGAAAAATATAATAAAATATGTAGGGTAATGGACTTTAAAAGTGAAATCGATAGCATTCTATGGTCACCAACTTACATTTTTCCAGTTTTTGTCATTTCACCAACTCTGTGCTGATATAAGTAGCCATTCGATACTGAAAGCAGGGATTCCACTTCCTGTTCCATACTATAGCAGTTTTGCCAGTATGTAGACTACGTTGTCATTCACACCTACTGCGAGTACGGGGTAAATTAGATAAAAGATTCACCTGGTACTTGTAGTACACGGGTGAAGGACAACGTGGTGTAAATACGGGCGAAAATAGGTTTAGTATGGAACATGAATTAGAAACTGTGGCTCCAGTATCAAATGGCTATCCATATAGGCACAGAGTTGGTGAAATGGGAGAGAATGCAAAAAGACAAGATTGCGGCCGCAGAATGGCGTCGATTTCACTTTTAAATCTTATTAAACTAGATATTATATTAAATTTTTTCAACTCAAAGGTAGCGGGCTATCAATAAGGCATCTGTAAAGAATAAATGTTGCTTCTTAGATGGTGAAATTAGGCTCTGAATTCATTGACCCGTTTTTTCGACAGCTTTTACATAGGGTTGGTTTGCACCCCTACTGCAGCATTACGGGGTGAATCTTGTATCTAGGGGTAAATATGTTATTTAGGTTGCAATCTGCATGTTTGAACCTAACTGCAGTACTACCTGCCTTCAGCGGACAACTCGGTATCAAGACCAATGTTATCCTGAATTAGCTGGTGTCCAGTTATTCGAGAAGCAATCAACTGATACAAATACAGTGTGTGGGTAGGAGTTGTCCAAATATGGGCAACATGTAACTGTTGACAGGGACTACTGTATTTCCTGGTATTTATCCATGAATAGATGTAAGTGAGTGGGGGTTTGATATCCTAGTTATATCTAAGGTAGTATCCAGATGGGCACCGAGTTGTAGCAATATGTACTCCTGGTAGCTTTATAGTGTTTATTCGTGTAACCCCCTTCGTTTCCGGGATCAAACTATCACCCAATAATGTCAAAGTCTAGCATATCACTATCTATAGTGACAGTCGCATGGTACTCCCGCGCAGCAGGACTATGAAGCCATCAGAAACATACACCATACACGTCGGCACCCATTCAGATAGAAACTTACTTATGCCTAGCTCACAAATGCCTTGCGGCGTTTTTGCGTTGGTCATAAGTCGCTGAACGGCCAGACCATACTGCGCCGGCAGGTGGGTTTTATGTTGACGTATGGTGAGCGTATTCTTTTTGGCTTGCGTTGCGTTTTTTTAAAGTTGAAGTTATCTTAGCTTTGGAAAATCGCAGCGACGCAGGACGCAATAACACCGTTACACCATAAGATCACCTTTGTTGACATCAATGAAAAGGTCTTGAAATGAATATCAATATAGTACAAAATGAATGATTGCATGATCAATATTAAGAAAGTTATGACGTGTGTATGATTATATTAGAAATGTGTATAAAATTAGACACACACCGTAAGGCGCCTTGCGTGACTACGATTTGTGAATAGATAAACTGCAGACCGCAACACCATAACATATGCATAAACCGCAACACCATAACATATGCATAAACCGCAAGACACACTGCAGACGGCAACACCATATGGAGACCAAAACAGTTGTGACCCAGGCATTATTGCAGCACAGGAAACAAATGTAAATCAAAACAGCCAAAGTGCCGAATGTCGTCTGCGGATACACTTCTGGTGTGGAGGCACACACTCGAAATTTAGCATATTTAGATCTTTAATTCCAATCAATACCTGGGTCCAGGAGACAAACACACATGGGTGTGTGTTGGGGCGGGGTGTGTGGCGCTTGGTGTGTGGGGGCGGGGTGTGGGGGCGGGGTGTGGGGGCGGGGTGTGCGGGGGTGGAGCGTGTGGAAATGTGGGGTTGTCAGGAGGTGTGCGTGGGGAAGGGTGGGTAGGTGGCCGGGTGGGGGTGCGTGGGGGTGTGGGCATGTGGGGTAAAACAGTGGTCGCTGCAGAGAGGTGCGACTGTACACGGACCGGAAGTGGGTCGTACCTGTTCGACTGCGTCACCGTTCAGTATGGTGCCCAACTTGGTGGCCGTCTTCACAGGGTCGAACTTGACGTCCGAGTTCCCCTCGATCAGGTACCGGTCAGCAACGCTGTAGCCAACGTGCAGGAACAGCCCTGAGGCAATCAAGTTCGGCCACGAGTTAGAACTCTGATGGACACTGTCAGATATCACTGACAGCTCTCAGTGCGCAATGTCACCTATGAGGTGCCACTGGCAGCTAACTGTACTTGGAGGTGTCTCTGTTAATTGCCAACCACCACTGTTAGTTGTAATTATCAAGTGTCACTGTCAGTTGTCAGGTATCAGTTTCAGCTGTCAAATGTCACGGGCAGTTGTCAGGTGCCACTGTCTATTGCCAAGCACCAGTGTCAGGTGTAATTGTCAGGTGTCACTGGTAGCTGCCAGGTACTAATGTCAGATGTCACAAGTCACTGTCAGTTGCCAGGTGACACTGTCAATTGTCAACCAGCACTGGCAGGTGTCATTGTCAGGTGTTACTGTCAGGTATCAGTGTCAGTTGTCACACGTCACTGTCAGTAGCCATGTATCACTGGCTATTGTCAACCCGCACTGGCAGGTGTCATTGTCAGGTGGTACTGTCAGGTATCAGTGTCAGTTTTCACAAGTCACTGTCAGTAGCCAGGTATCACTGGCCATTGTCAACCAGCACTGGCAGGTGTCATTGTCAGGTGTTACTGTCAGGTATCAGTGTCAGTTGTCACACGTCAATGTCAGTAGCCAGGTATCACTGGCCATTGTCAACCAGCACTGTCAGGTGTCATTGTCAGGTGTTACTGTCAGGTATCAGTGTCAGTTGTCACAAGTCACTGTCAGTAGCCAGGTATCACTGGCTATTGGCAACGACCACTGCCAGGTGACATTACTAGGTGTCAACTGAACATTAAAACTTACTACAACTTTACCAATTGAATACAGAAGATAACTTCTGCCTACAGTCTAAATACTATGCAAATACTCACATTGATATGACTAATATTGATCTAGTTATAGGACACTACTGTTACCATATTGTTATGGAATTGTTGGGTTATATAATTTCATTGTGTTACATGCTGCAAATTAGTGTTATTTACTCTGCGTTAGATAGCACCAGCAATATAGGTTATTGAATAATGGTACAGATGGATTCCACCAGATGGCAGCACTATATTGAAACCGGACGTGGCACAAGTCCGGAATATAGCAGAGAATGTAAGTATATACATGATCGCTGAAAATGATCAGAGACCATGAATATATATACTGATAGTTCAAATCAATATTGGTCTGGGGATTGATGCTGAGCCTAGCTTTAACCCATGCACAGCACAGTTAAGGGTAGTATAACATGTAATGCTACTGCTGTGATTCCGTCTTTGGCAGTTCCCCTGGCGGCTGGACTTAGAACTACAACCTATGTGGCCACCTCTGAGATACCGTCCCCTCTCCATCCTTTATCTTCTATCCTGCTTGTCACCTACCTGTCCGCTGTTTTTGCCGGATGCTCTCGGGGCGCGCACAGACCACTTCCGCCTTGATGCACCTGCACTGCCCCCTGTCGGCGCGAACGAATCCCGAGCCGTGACCTGGAAGCGGAAGAGAAAGGTGTGTCACGTGGTCCGTGGCAGCACTCGGCAGTTACAGGAAAAGGCACACCAAAGATGGCGCCATCTAGTGGAGGTTTCCACTATCACCAATAGATGAAAGCAGCCTACATGGGTGCAACCACTAAGGAGGTGTAATAGATTATTCTGTAAATATTAAAGTTGAATAATTCTATGAAACCATACATATTCGAAAGCAAGCACTTGCCTCGATTTGATCAGACATACCCAAACTAGATACTAGTTCAGTCTTGAAATATTCACTACTGCGTAGAATTATTATGTGAACTTAATAGAACCTGTCCCCTTTGCCAGTCATGCACAGACAATCGATAAACAAAGCCACCTATTGTGAGTGAGATAGTTGACAGAGTGAATTGTTTTGTTGCTTCCTGTGGTTCTCTCCTGTGCACACGGATCGGCAGTTCGGGTCGCTGTCGAGTCAACTCAATGACTTATAAAATTGACACGTGTAGCTTCCTAGCCTGGTGCTCGGCATTAATAGGATAGGGCAAGGACTGGTTAGCTCAGTATCAGGATAATGTGTCTGAGTGGGATATCAGGTCATGCTGCTGGTGGCTTGATTTCCCAGTGGGGTCAACACTATAAAATCCCCATGAGTGCGTATTGTCACAAGTCAGTACCCGTCCTAATATTACCTTAGATGTTGCCAGAACGTAAAACTCAAACAACCAACCAACCAACCAACCTCCAATCCTGACCCATCCCCTCCGAGTGCTGTTTCGCGTGTTACCGGTGGAGCAGATGACATTTAGGGGCGAGCAGCTGACACTGCGGAAGCCTGTGACTGCGGGCGAAGCACGGCATTTTACTCACCACACAAGGCGGGCGACAACACGTAACTAATGGAAATTGAATTCGTTGATCGGCGACCGATGAACGACGACGAATGCGACTTTGCAGGCCAAATGGCCGACTAAAAATGGCCCTTGCCAGAATTAAAGAGCGCCCCCTGGGACTGGTGAGTGGCGGCGCCGTGAGGGGGCGCCCCGCCCCAACTGAAGGCGGGAAGGACGCACTGCTGTATAGAATAAGTAATTGGTTGGGGTTTTACGTTTCAACAACAAATGATGTCATGCTCGTATCGGATTGGGAACCCACTTGTGAAAATGTGTATTCATGGCGGCTTTAGTGATGTTCGTACCGGCGTACCATCTATCAGTGGTGTACCATCTATCAGTGGGACACATCCACTCGAGTACCAAGGACTGCATGCAGAGATTCAAGGCCAGTTTGCAGACCACCTCTCCATTTACACTGATGGTTCGAAAGACCAAAGCCGGGTAGCTGCTGCGGCAGTCTGCCGACTGGAAAAATTTGGCGTACGTTTGCCCTATCAGAGCTTGATTTTCAGTGCAGAAGCCCAGGCACTCCTTCTCGCGTTGGAGTGTATTGAGGTATCCAACCACACTAACTATGTTATATACAGTGATTCGTTCTCTTGCTTCCTGGCTGTTGCTGGACTGAAAACGAATCACCCTATTCTAGCAATGGTCATTTATAAAATGAACCAACTGACAACGGATGGGTATGACATCCATCTGTGCTGGGTGCCTGCCCATGCCGGCAAACAAGGAAACGAACGAGCTGATCGGGCTGCGAAGAAGGCCCTGAACTGTGATCTTGAACCGTGTCTGATCCCTCACTCTGATCTGAAACCACTAATAGCCACCCACATAAAATCCAAATGGCAACATGAGTGGGATGAAAACATTAATAAACTTAATGAAATTGAACCATCTGTGGGAAAGCCACCACAGACTCATGCGGGAGGTCGGCGGGACCAAGTGGTCCTTAGCCGCTGCCGTATTGGCCACTCGTGGCTTACACATGCTTTTCTGCTCAAGGGGGAACCTCCCCCTGAATGTATTGGGTGTCAGTCCCCACTGACACTCAAACACATTTTACTAAGTTGCGTTGATTTTTTGGCCCTGCGCCAACGGTTCTACACTGCAGACAGTATGCATGACCTTTTTACTAAGGTAAAACAGGAAAACATTTTAGCCTTTTTGAGGGCAGCTGGACTGTACCACCTCATATAGTTTACTAAATAGATTCTATCAATTATTAATAAAACTTTTCTTTTTCTATGGGAATTTGTTTCCCTTGACCACAAATATATGATTGTGAGCTTTCCAATTTAATGAGTGTATATTGGCACATAATTGATTGTCTGCTTTTACATGTAAAAGTGATGGTTTGAACAAAAAACAAACATTTCTTGCCGTGAATATGGCCTATGCTGCCGACAGGGCGTAAAGCAGCCACCAATCAATCAATATATCAGTGGCGTACCATCTATCAGTGGTGTATCATCTATCAGTTGTGTACCATCTATCAGTGGCGTACCATCTACCAGTGGTGTACTATATATCAGTGGTGTATCATATATAAGTGGCGTACCATCTATCAGTGGGGCACTATCTATCAGTGGTGTACCATATGTCAGTGGCATACCATATATCAGTGGTGCACCATCTATCAATGGGGTACCATCTATCAGTGGCCTACCATATATCAGTGGTGTACCATTTATCAGTGGCGTTCCATATATCAGTGGCATACCATATATCAGTGGCACACCATCTATCAGTGGTGTACCATATATCAGTGGCGTACCATATATCAGTGGTGTACCATATATCAGTGGCGTACCATATATCAGTGGTGTACCATCTATCAGTGGCACACCATCTATCAGTGGTGTACCATATATCAGTGGCACACCATATATCAGTGGTGTACCATCTATCAGTGGCGCACCATCTATCAATGGGGTACCATCTATCAGTGGCGTACCATCTATCAGTGGCACACCATCTATCAGTGGCGTACCATATATCAGTGGTGCACCATCTATCAAGGGGGTACCATATATCAGTGGCATACCATCTATCAGTGGCGTACCATTTATCAGGGGCACACCATCTATCAGTGTTGTACCATCTATCAGGTGCACACCATCTCTCAGTGGCGCACCATATATCAGTGGCGTACCATCTATCAGTGTCGTACCATCTATCAGTGACACATCATATATCAGTGGCGTACCATCTATCAGTGGTGTACCATATATCAGTGGCGTACCATCTATCAGTGACACACCATCTATCAGTGTCATACCATCTATCAGTGGTGTATCATCTATCAATGGGTACCATCTATCAGTGGCGTACCGTCTATCAGTGGTGCACCATATATCAGTGGCGTACCATCTATCAGTGGTGTATCATATATCAGTGTCGTACCATCTATCAGTGGTGTACCATCTATCAGTTCAATGTTATCTTACCCTAATCGTCACTTCGGTAAAGCGCAGTGTCTACTGGGATTGTGAGGTATAATGTACTTACACATATAGTACTTATGTATGTGCATATTATTTGCGATATTGTTATATTATACTACTGCTATTATACTACTGCTAGTATACTACTGCTCCCGTAACCTACATTGATATGTTCCTTTGTATTTGGGGTACTGCAGGCTGGAGTTTTCAGCAGCCTGGAGAGCGGGAGGTCTGCTTCCAAGCAGCTCTCTACTTCCCTCCAACCCTTCACGTCTCTCCTCCCCCCCCTCCCCCAACCCCCAACCCCCACTCTCTGCCCATTTCGCAGCCGATTGTAGTCAGGGACCCCGTTGTGTTTCATACATCATATAGAGGTCGGGAGTTCAATCCTTGGCAGAGTCAAAGCAAACACTTACACAATTAGCTCGCCTGGCATTCGGCATTAATGTCATAGGGCAAGAAATGCTTCACTCGGGTCAGCGTTAGTTAATAGGATACACAGCTGGAGTTGCTGTGCCTTCCCGAGCAGCACTATAAAGCTGCAATGAGTGTGCACTGCCAGAAGTCAGTGCACAATGCCGGACGCTCACGAAAGGTGAAATGTTTAAATTAACTTGCTTCCTTACAATTACCTGATCTACTTACATATATCATTGACCTACTTACGTGCACTTGACCTATTTACAGGGATGTGACCTGCCGACCGTGTTAATTGAATGTCTAAGCGTCCTCAGATCCAGTGTCCGATATTTTTACCCGATTTTTGACCGGGTTTCAGCCGATATTTGGCCTACTTTTGTATTTTTGAACCAACATCGGCTTTGACTGGAAAGATCAACTTCTTAGAAGCTTCCTCTCGCGCCGAAGGTCAGGAGTTCAATTCCCGGTGGAGGTAAACCAATGACTTACAACATTTATCTGTGTCGCTTCCTAGCCTGGCGCTTGGCATTATAAGGATAGGGCAAGGACCGGTTGGCTCAGTGTCAGGATAATGTGACTGAGTGAGATATCAGGTCATGGTACTGGCTGAGTGTGCACTCACAAGTGGGTACCCATCATCCTGATATGACCTTGCATGATGCCAGGACGTAAAACTCCAACAACCAACCAATTTTAAAATATGCAGGCACCCAACCACCATATCGCCCCATAGCCACTTCAAGTATTCCACGAATGTGGCGCCGTGACTAAGAACGCGCAACCAATGAAATGTCGGCTGCTCGTCTGTGACCGGATATTAAGTGGCATTTAGCGGCGACATGCAGATAGGAAGTGGCATTTAGCACGGCCAGGATGCTTGCTGTTGCGCGCAACTCACTTTCACTGAAAACCAAACCAAACTAGATCTGTTTAAAGTTGATTGACAGCAGACGACATTCAGTTCGGGCAGAAGAGAGCGGGAGAGAAATGGCGGGAAAACGACACGGGCGGCGGGGGAGATGAGGCCGGCTCGGCGTCCCTAAACACGCGGTAAAACTGGACGTCAGTGATGGCATTTGAGGGCACTTTAATTGATTCCCGTTTATTTTCTGTTAGTATAATTAATTGCCGCATTGTGCAAATCGTTCTCTTGAGGAACGGCCTCTTGGAGTTCATTTGCAACCGGGCGGGGTGGTGCGGTGTGAGGGTGGGGGTGTGGTGTGGGTGTGGGTTGTGGGGTGTGAGGGTGGGTGTGGGTGTGGGTGTGGGTGTGGGTGTGGGTGTGGGTGTGGGTGTGGGTGTGAGGGTGGGGGCGGTGTGAGGGTGGGGGCTGGTGTGGGTGTGGGTGTGGGTGTGGTGTGGGGTGGTGTGGTTTGGGTGTGTGGGTGTGAGGTGGGTGTGGGTATGGTGTGGGTGTGGGTGTGAGGTGGGTGCGGTGTGGGGTGGGGGCGGTATGGGTGGGGGTGGTGTGGTGTGGGTGTGGTGTGGGTGTGGGGGAGGTAATGGGTGTGGGTGTGGGGGAGGGTAATGGGTGTGGGTGTGGGGGCGGGTGTGGGGGCGGGTATGGGGTGGGTGTGGGTGTGGGGGCGGTTGTGGGGGTGGGGGTTACGGTGGGGGTGGGGTGGGGGGCGGGATCGGGTGTGGGCGCGGGCGTGAGAGCATCCGTCTCCAATTATGGTAGATTGTGGTATTTGAATCGATGGGTTCCAACCCTGGTCGAGTCAAACTGATGACATAACAAGTTATACTTGTGACTACCTAGCCAGGCACTCAGCATTATTAGGATAGGTCAAGGACTGATTGGTTCAGTATCAGAATAATGGGACTGAGTGGGATATCAAGTCATGGTCCTGGCAGCCTAATCTGCAAGTGGGGCAGCACTATGAATTCACCATGAGTGCGCACTGTCAATGATATGAGCTCAGATGTTACCAGGAAAACAAACTCCAACAACCAACCATTTTGCCACCCACCTATCCTTTGTTGGGTTTGAAATGATAGGTTATAATCTTTGTCTGATACAAGTCAAATTAACTACTCATCAAACACCCATCATGTATCTAACTGTCTGATACAAGTCAAATTAACTACTCATCAAATACCAGTCATGCATTTACCTGTCTGATACAAGTCAAATGAACTACTCATCAAACATCCGTCATGTATCTAACTGTCTGATACAAGTCAAATTAACTACTCATCAAACACCTGTCATGTATCTAACTGTCTGATGGAAGTCAAATTAACTACTCATCAAACACCCGTCATGTATCTAACTGTCTGATACAAGTCAAATTAACTACTCATCAAACACCTGTCATGTATCTAACTGTCTGATACAAGTCAAATTAACTACTCACCAAACACCTGTCATGCATCTAACTGTCTGATACAAGTCAAATTAACTACTCATCAAACACCCATCATGCATCTAACTGTCTGATACAAGTCAAATTAACTACTCACCAAACACCTGTCATGCATCTAACTGTCTGATACAAGTCAAATTAACTACTCATCAAACACCCGGCATGTATCTAACTGTCTGCTACAAGTCAAATTAACTACTCATCAAACACCGGTCATGTATCTAACTGTCTGATACAAGTCACATTAACTACTCATCAAACACATGTTGTGTATCTAACTGTCTGATACAAGTCAAATTAACTACTCATCAAACACCCATCATCCATGTAACTGTCTGATACAAGTAAAAGTAACTACTCATCAAACACATGTCATGCATCTAACTGTCTGATACAAGTCAAATTAACTACTCATCAAACACCCGTCATGTATCTAACTGTCTGATACAAGTCAAATTAACTACTCATCAAACACCTGTCATGTATCTAACTGTCTGATACAAGTCAAATTAACTACTCATCAAACACCCATCATGCATGTAACTGTCTGATACAAGTCAAATTAACTACTCATCAAACACCTGTCATGTATCTAACTGTCTGATGCAAGTAAAAGTAACTACTCATCAAACACATGTCATGTATCTAACTGGCTGATACAACTCAAATTAACTACTCATCAAACACCGGTCATGTATCTAACTGTCTGATACAAGTCAAATTAACTACTCATCAAACACCGGTCATGTATCTAACTGTCTGATACAAGTCAAATTAACTACTCATCAAACACATGTCACATATCTAACTGTCTGATACAAGTCAAATTAACTACTCATCAAACACCCAGCATGCATCTACCTGTATGATACAAGTCAAATTAACTACCCATCAAACACCCATTGTGTATCTAACTGTCTGATCAAGTAAAAGTAACTACTCATCAAACACCTGTCATGTATCTAACTGTCTGATACAAGTCAAATTAACTACTCATCAAACACCTGTCATGTATCTAACTGTCTGATACAAGTCAAATTAACTACTCATCAAACACCGGTCATGTATCTAACTGTCTGATACAAGTCAAATTAACTACTCATCAAACACCTGTCATGCATCGAACTGTAATCTCCCAAAGTAGACCACATAACTAGTTTGCTGTCTGTTTTGATGTAATGTGTGGGTATAAATTCCAAACTACATCTAAATGCTTTAATCACTGTTTTCCCTCGCGCTGTAGCCAATAGTTCTGACTGATTATTGTTCATGTATCAGGATAATTACATTCGTATAATTAATTTATCATTGAACATATCTTATAACCAGAAGACCAATGTACCAGCATTGACACTGAAAGCAGTCCAGTGTTAAATTAGATGCAAGGACAATGTGTGAGAACGTGTATTATCACTGAGTGCCGCTAGTTGACGTGAGTGACTGTAGGTTGAGCCTTGTGTATCCTTGTTGGGCATTGTTGGAACCCCCCCCCCCCTCCTCTACCCACCCATGGCGGAGCGGGAAGTAGCCATCACCGGTGAAGCTGTCGGTCGTCGGATCGGTCCTCCTCAGTGGACCCATTTGCAGAGTGGGCTATATTCTGTTACAACAAGTGGTCCACAACTGGTTCATCAAAGGCTCTGCTATGTGCGGTTCTATATGTGGGAAAGTGCATATAAAATACCCCTTGCTGCTTATCGGAAAGAGTAGTCTATGTGGTGGCAGCGGGTTTCCTCCAAAGATATGTGTCAAAATGACCATATGTTCGGCGTCCAATAGCTCATGATACGAAAGTTAAAAAATGATGCTTCATCAAATAAAACAAGGTTTACTTTGCTGTTTTATCGCCACCTACTCTTCCCATCAACCCTTCCTCACCACCTCTCTTTATCCCCCCCCCCCTCCCCTGCATCATCCCTACAAACCACCTGTCTGTACATTTAATTAAGTACCTAGTCACCATCCGGAATCACCGGAAGTGAGTCCAATTTGATTCTACATAATCTCAGCCTACAACTTATGTCATTTACCAGTTGCCTTCAATACACTCCGGCGAAAGGGAAGCAAATGCTCCACTCCACTAACTTGCAGGTAAATGTAATCGACTATTATTTATTTCCTCAAATTATATTTGAATGAGGCCTTGTGATTTATATGCTGACGCTCTATGTTTATTTGCTCTGCACCTTATTTCACACCAGGGACCCACTAGCGTACAACTGAGGCAGCAACGAAGGACTAGTTGGTTGTTGGAGCCCTACGTCCTGGCAACATCTAAGGTCATATCAGGAGAACCAAGGAAGGAAGAGGAACAATTTCCAGCACCAACCCGCCGACTAACCACAGTGGAAGAACTAAGGTTGGTGGGTAACAGCCCACTGCACTTCACCAACCCGCCCGCTGATGGAAATGGTAAGAGCTGACGTTGTTGATCGCAGCTCATTGTGCAGCATACTCTGCAGAACATTTCATATAGAGCATTTGCACCACCATCCCGCCATGGGATGACGGTGCTGAGAGCTGGGCTGCGTTGCTCGTGTTTGGGTTACACCTGTACTGTGTGCAGTGAAGAAGGTGTCACATTAACAGTAGGCTGAGGGATCACGTAGGACATCTAGTACAATGAGGACACAGGCCCGGGGTGGATTTTACACCTGCTGGGATTCCGAGTCTGGTAGCTTCCACCCTATTACTAATAGGGCACCACCCTCATTGGGATACATCCTATTACTAATGAGGTCCTAACCTATCACTATTAGGGTCTCACCCTATTAGTAATAGGGTTGGACCCAATGGCTAAGAGGGCTCCACCCTATGCTTAATAGGGTTCCCCTATCCTAAATAGGGTTCCACCCTATGAATAATAGGGTTCCACCCTGTGAATAATAGGGTTCAACTCTATTACTAATAGGGTTCCACCATATGGTGTTCTCTGTGGCAGAGTGTTAAAGTATCTGACTTTTTTTTCGAGGTCGCACTCTTAATCTGAAGGTTGGTGGTTCGATTCCCTGTGCCCCCAACTCTGCCAATGTTGATTTCCACCACTGTGTATAACTTACAGCGTCATCAAACTCAGAGCTTTCATACCATGTCTATGTGACGTGGGAGGTTAAAAATCCCTTGGGTCAGTAAAAGTGTAGGCTTGGGCTTGCTAGCAATAAACTGTCTAATGGTGAAAACAAGTCTATTCAGACTTATCCATAATAGGCAGTATAAATCTTCAAGAAAAGAAAAATCGTTAATAGGGTTCCACCATATCACTAGTACGGTTCCACCCTATCACAACAGCGTTCCACCTACCATTATTAGGGTTCCACCCTATGACTAATAGGGCTCCACCCTATGACTAATAGGGTTCCACCATATCGCAAATACTGTTCCACCGTATGACTATCACAATTCCACCCTATCACAATAGCGTTCCACCTACAATGATTAGGGTTCCACCCTCACAACAAATAGGATTCCACTGTAATAGGGTTCCACCATATCACTAATAGGGTTCCACCAGATCACTAATAGGGTTCCACCATATCAGTAACAGCGTTCCAACTACCATTATTAGGGTTTCACCCTATGACTAATAGGATCCACCCTATGACTAACAGGGTTCCAGCATATCAGTAATAGGGTTCCACCATATCACTAATACAGTTCCGCCCTATCACAATAGCATTCCACCTACACCTACCTACCATTATTAGGGTTCCACCCTATCACTAATAGGGTTTCACTGAGTCCAGGTCCTCCCAAGATCCCAACAGTTTGGCTACTGGATGGGTGTGAGGGTGTGAGGGTGTTCGTGAAGATGTGAGTGTGCGACCGGGTGAGTGTGCGGGACAGTGTGTGGGTGTGTGGGTGTGTGGGTGTGTGGGTGTGTTGGTGTGTGGGTGTGTGGGTATGTGAGTGTGTGAGTGTGTGGGTGTGTGGGTGTGTGGGTGTGTGGGTGTATGGGTGTGTGCGTGTGTGGGTATGTGGTGTGTGGGTGTGTGGGGGTGTGGGTGTGTGGGTGTGTGGGTGTGTGGGTGTGTGGGTGTGTGGTATGTGGGTATGTGGGTGTGTGGATGTGTGGGTGTGGGTGTATGGGTGTGTGGGTGTGTGGGTGTGTGTGGGTGCGTGGGTGTGTGGGTGTGTGGATGTGTGGGTGTGGGTTTGTGGGTGTGTGGGTGTGTGGGTGTGTGGGTGTGTGGGTGTGTGGGTGTGTGGGTGTGTGGTGAATGGATGTGTGGGGATTTGTGAGGGTGAGTAGATTTATGAGTGTGTGATTGTTGGCGAGCTGTGTTCATTGTTGTGCATGTGTGTATGTGTGTGCACGTCTGTTTGCAAGACTTATGGCTGAGTGTGTGCGTTGATATGTTCATGTGTGTATGTGTGTGTTTGCAATTATGTGGATGTACGTAGATTGTATGGATGTGTGTATGTGCGTTGTTATGTGCATGTGTGTATGTGTGTGCCTATGTGCAAGTATGCGGATGTACTTAGCGATTATGGCAGGGTGTGTATGTGTGTTGTTCTTTGCATGTGTGAGTATGTGGATGTACTTAGAAATCATGGACGCATGTATATGTGCATTATGATGGTAATCAGGCCACGAGGGCCAGCCGCTACAGGATGTCGCATCAGTCGAGCTCTCGTCACTTTTTGGATTAGCTATCACGAGAGCTGGACGTCAAAGCACCGCCCAGAGGCCGCAGGGGGGAGGGCGCTCGGCGCACCCCTGGCGGTGACCGGGGCAGGCGCGCCAGGCGGCCGATGGAGGTAAGTAGGCGGCCGGCCGGCCTTCGGACCTGGTTACACGAGTGTGTGACACTCGCTAACCAGAAGACTTTACATGGTAAAGTAGTGTACACATCGGCGCACTTTACACTTTAGCGCTTGCGCTAGCCGCCTACGGGCTGGCAGGATCCCTGGTGCGTGAACCAGTAGAAGCCATGTGAGATTATGTGGATGTACTTAGTGCGCATGGCTGCATGTGTACGTGCATTATTATGTGCATGTGTGTGCACGTATGTGGATGTACATGCCTGTGTGCGAGTATGTGGATTTGGATGTAGTTGTGGTTATGTGTGATGTGTTTACGTGAATAGGTCTGAGGCCTACCTACAAGGAAAAGCGATTCAAGTGGACTGAATACCAGCAGAGAAAAAACAGGACTTACTGTGAACTGTTGACTTCTCATGACAGGCGAGCATTGGTGCGTAATGAAGCCACTTGTAGAGACAAGGTGGTATGCAGGTATTGCAATACCTCAGGGAGTTTGACGCCCCTGCCCTGCAGAGTTGTAACCCACTGCTTTGTGGTACAGGTTCTTGACAGAACCGAAGGCTAGGGGAGAAAACCCTGAACATAAAACCATGTCACTGTTCTGGACCCCAAGCATGGAAGGATTGCAGCATTGTAACCATCTACAAGAAAGGTGATCGAACAGACTGTGGGAACTATAGAGGAATCTCTCTTCTTTCCATAGCAGGCAAGATCTTCGCCAGGATCCTCCTCAACAGACTATCTATTCACATAACACCCGATGTAGTTCCAGAGTCACCGTGTGGCTTCAGAGGTAACCGGAGCACCGTGGATATGACATTTTGTCTCCGACAGCTACACAAAAAGTGCATTGAGCAGGACCGACCACTGTACATGGTATTTGTCGATTTCACTAAGGCATTTGATACAGTCGGGAGGACTGGGCTATGGCAGCTACTGAGGAAGTATGGATGCCCAGAGAAGTTTGCAACTATGATCGAGGCTCTACATACAGGAATGATGGCATGTTGGAGGGGAAGTTTCGGAATCGTTTGGGGTTACCAATGGGGTCAAGCAAGGTTGTGTACTGGCCCCTACGCTCTTCTCCATCTTCCTATCAGCAATGCTTGACGACGCTTTCCGAGCCATGGGGGATGGCATCTACAGTCCAGACAGAGTGCTGACCTATTCAATGTCGCCCACTTCAGAGCGAAGACCAAGACTACTCGGATATTGGTGAGAGAGCTGCTATTCGCAGATGACAGTGCACTGCTTGCCCACTCTGCTGAAGAAATCCAGAAAATAGTGGATGCTTTCTCTGACGAATCAAAGAAGTTTGGCCTGAAGATTAACATAAAGAAGACAGAGGTGCTGTACCAACCCAACTCTACAAGAATGCGAGAGGAGGATATCATGGTTGACGGAAACAAGCTGAACTCTGTTCCGGAAATCACCTACCTCAGAAGCACTATATCAAGTCATGGAGGCATTGATGCTGAAATACAGAGGAGGATGGTCAATGCTAGTGCATCTTTTGGCCGACTACGCCAGAGACTCTGGAACAACCAGCATGTGTCCATGCAGGTCAAAGGCAAGCTCTATCCTGCAATAGTGCTATCCACCCTACTATACGGAGCCGAGGCCTGGACAGTGTACAGACGATAGGTGAAAAAGCTGCATGCCTTCATAATGCGACATCTGCATTCAATCATGAGGCTAACCTCAAAGGACAAAGTGACAAATAAGGAAATACTCAAACGGACGGGGCTGCCCTCGATGGAAGATCTTCTGATCAAAAAGATTCTCGGTGGACTGGACACTTCATGAGGATGTAATCAGACAGGCTACCAAAGCAGATCCTTTACTCTCAACTGTCTTCTGGTTACAGAAAGAGAGGGCGCCCTCGTCTTCAGTTCAAGGATACCATCAAGAGAACCCTGAAGCTGAGAGACATTAAGACCGACTGAGGGACATCACTCTCACAGCAGAGAGCTAAATGGAGAGCACCAGTCAAGAAATGAAAGCAGTCTTTGTCGCAACATGACTGACAGCATGATGATGATGATGTAGAGACTTACTGTGAACTGTTGACTTCTCGCGACAGGCGAGCATTAGTGCGTAATGAAGCAACTTGTAGAGACTTACTGTGAACTGTTGACTTCTTGCGACAGGCAAGCATTAGTCCGTAATGAAGGAACTTGTAGAGACTTACTGTAAACTGTTGACTTCTCGCGACATGCGAGCGTTGGTGAGCAGGGAAGACGCTTGCATTGCAGGGTGCCGTTGTGCAGACACTGACACAGGTCCGAGCACTCACTGTCGTTGTGATACATCTGGAAGCAGACAAGACACTTACATTCACCTCGAGTCACGGTTACACTGACTTGGTTGCTATTTGTGTATTACAATTTTCTGAGGCACTGGTCTTCCAGCCGTTGAAACGATCACATTTACTTTGCTGGGGAAGTGGAATTTGCTGCATTGTGTGCAGCACACCCCATTCTGAACATTAAATGTTGCGGTGCAGCCTATGTTGTATAGTGTATAGTATACAGCATAGGTACTCAACATATAACCCACACATTTGGAGGTTAACAAAGTGAACACACCACCATCTGAACGAAGAAACTTTGCATACAATACTGATGTAGTAGCTTTCAGGCGAAGACCAGGTTATACTTAGCCACTTTGCAGGACATCTCATCCAGGTTGGGCTCTTTATGTCTCGGGCCAAACAATCAAAAGTTGGTGATCGGCCTTTTGATCATACAACTCAGGGTCGGGTGGGCGGTGTTTATTTAATTAAACAAGTTGCCTCTTCGCTGGCGTATGACATTAACCTAACACGTAACCAAACGCGATGGTGAATCAGTTAAGCGCCTGCCTCCCCCCCCTAGTAGATTAAGAAATCTGCCTCTATTGATTTCACTATAGCCTGCCTACACAACCACAGATTCGAGCCGTCGACTTTACAATGGGATTCTAACTCCTGGGTTCGAACTCTGTCCGTATCAAACCAATGACGTAAAAAGTGATACTTTTCCTACCGAGTGTCATTTTAAAACAAATTAATTGCACAAAATCAGGGGCGTGCGATTTTTCAGGCGCGGGTAGGGACCATCACCAATTTGTTTGATTTGGCCTTATCATCTTTACAGCTGTTACACTTGTCGAAAGTAGATTCCTCTCGAATCATTGGTTTCTTTCTTTTATTGCGACAATGTAGTTCATTATACCAGGATGCTGAATACCAGTGGGCTCAGCTACTTAATTGGGGTGTAGACAATTGACAAAGGTCGCTTGTTTATTTAATTTATTTGAGGTTTCATTTCGGCTGACTGAATGCTGCTGTAGTATGTGGCAAGCCAAAGTGTGTATCGGTATCGTCACGCTCCTGGTGCTCCTGGTGCACGCAACGTGAAACGCAACGTGAAACGCAACGTGAAACGCAACGTGAAACGCAACGTGAGACGCAACGTGAAACGCAACGTGAACTGCAACTTGAAACGCAACGTGAAAGGCAACGTGAAACGCAACGTGACACGCAACGTGCAACGCAACGTGACACGCAACGTGAAATGCAACGGGGAACGCAACGTGATACGCAACGTGAAACGCAACGGGAAACGCAACGCACAACGCTCAACGCACAACACACAACGCACAACACACACCACACATCGCACACCACACCGCACACAACATCCAATGCACAACACATCACCCACTTCATAACACACAATGCACAATGCAGCACACAACGCACAACACACACCACACAGTGCACACCACACAATGCACAACACACCATGCACAACACAGCGCACCACACATAACACACAATGCACACCACACACCACACACCACAAAACACACATCGCACACCACCCAACACACAACACACATTGCACACCACAAAAAGCACAACACACAACACACAACACACAATACACAAGACACAACACCCACTGCACAACACATCACACACCACATAACACACACCACCCACCACACTACACACCCCATACACCACACACCACACACCTCCAATGCACAACACACCACACACCACACACCACACAATGCACGGCACACACCACACAACGCATAACACACAACCCACATCACACACTGCACACCACACAATGCACAACACCCAATACAAAACACAGTGCACACCACACAACACACAATGCACAATGCAACACACACCACACAACACACAATGCACATCGCACCCCACACAATGCGCAACACACAATGCACACCACACACCACACAATGCACACCACACAATGTACAACACACCCCACATAAGACACATCACACATCGCACACCACACAACGCACAACACCCAATGCACAACACACAACACACACCACCCAACACACAACACATCACACACTGCATAACACCCAATGCACACCACGCATCACACGCACACACCACCCAACATACAACACCCAATGCACAATGCAGCACACAACGCACAACACCCAACGCATGGCGCACACCACACAATGCATAACACGCAACGCAGATCGCACAACACACAATGCACAACACACAATGCACAACACCCAATGCAAAACACAGCGCACAACACACAATGCACACTGCACACCACCCGGGTAGCCGGGGCTGGCGTCCGCAGCGTGTTTGCGCCGGCGCACTCTGCACGATCGGACGCTTCCGGTGAAGCTGCCACTCAACATGGCGTCCTGGTCAGCCTGTGCATGCCCGCACGTGTGTGGTAGCCTGCATGTCCCCAGTGCTGTGCGTGGGGTCTCTTTTTGGAGTCGTGGTCGCTTACTTTGCCGCTGTTATCAGATGGTTATCAGAGGCAGGGCTGAGGTATTATCTCTTTGTGAATTGTGTTCGCAAGGTGAGGCTTTGCGGAAACTCTGTTACTGTGCAGGTGTCGATATATGTATTCTTTCCGTGAATAATACCATGAACCTCTTAAACGCGAGGGTCATTGGGGAACCAGAGGTGACTTTGCAACCAGTTTTATCCAGTTGTTCCTCTTCTACACAGTTCTCTGGGAATTGCCAAACTCAATGCCTGTCGAATCGCTGAGGTTCTCCTCCCACCTCTTCGTTGGTCCATCTTGTTTCTCTCCCCTTTTACTCGGCCTTGCAAGATGACTTTCACCAGACCCTCCCCCCGCTTCCCCTCCCATTTCCTCCCCTGCCCTCCCCTTCCCCCTCCCCCCCTCCTCCTCCCTCCTCCTTCTTCCCACTGTCCCTCTCCCCTCTCGTCCCCCTCCCCACTTGCCCCCCTCCTTTCCTCCCCTCCTCCTCCCCTCCCCATCTCCTCCCCTCTCATTCCCCTCCCCACTCCCCTCCCACCTCCCTCTTCCCTCCCTCCCTCCTTCCCCTCCCCTCTCCCCTGTCCTTCCCCTTACCCCTCCCCTAGATCTTGGCTGGTTCCGCCGTTGCCCGCTGACAATGCCTTGTGAATGCTCCTTGCTGGCGCTCAGAACGTCAGCTATTTCCTACACCAGGGCTGAGCTGCTGGTTACACCCTTCACCCCCCGCCACCCTCCACCCGCCTCTACCACGTAACCACCTGACACCTGGGAGCCAATTAGCGGCCAGACGGAGTAAGGTGCCGGAATCGATAGGGAGCCACGACTGAACCGACCATAACGAGGAAACCCTATATGTGCCGTGTAGCCCATTATGGGAATATGAACATGGAACACCCCATCTCAGTTCTTCCACATTACAATAAGCTACACAGTGCACCCGACTAGACGACAGAGACCCTAGTTCTCTTTCTGTACCAAGGCGGTGCCACCTCTGGCTGGCAATTATCTACTCATATATAGTTTGAAACTGATCGCAATGACAGTTGGCTCACGGTGCGGAGGAGGCGGAAAGGAGAGAATGCCAGCTCCGCAGCGAATATCGTGGAGGTTAAGATGGAGGTGTATGCAGGTATTGCAGGTATTGCAATATCTCAGGGAGTTTGACGCCCCTACCCTGCAGAGTTGTAAACCACTGAAGGCTAAGGGAGCAAACCCTAAACAGAAAACCATGACACTGTGGCAGCATTAAGGGCGGTTGATGTATGGAACTTCCAACATCTCCTGACCAGCCACTGCAGGGACAAATAGTTTTGCGCTTGTCTGGACATGTTCTTGCCAGTGTGAAACCTCCATTTGCTCCCCGAGAGAGTGCCGCTGGTAACTTGCAAATGCCAGCAGCACTTCAACACTTTTGCAGGCAGCTTTCATGAAATGAGAGAGCAGCAGTCAAGTAATGAAAGCGGTCTTTGTCGTATCGCGACCGACAACATGATGATGATGATGATGATAAGATGGAGAGAGAGAAAGATTAATTTATATCGACATAATAAATGATATAGTACATATCAGAAGCCATCCATATGTATATATATGCATATATTGTTGGTACATTAGTTCTTTGGGAAAGTTCCATCGCCGGGGCTTCGTCTTCCTCATTCCACTGCTCCTTTCCCTATCCTAAAAATGCAGAGCGCCTGGCTAGGAAGCGAGAAGTATCAATTTTGAAGTACTTGGTTTGACTCGACCAGGATTCGAACCCACAATCCTACAATCTACCAACACGGGAAACGGACGCTCTATCTCATTTGGCCATCCCGTCTGGTTATATGTTGCATGCATACAACACTGTAGGGTGTGGTTTGAATATAACTGCCCTGAGTAATGGACACTGAACTTAGATTGTTCAACAAAGCCCCACCTATGGGGTTTGCTACCGAACGCATCACTCCGGGGCTAGTTTGTAAAAAGCCCACCAGGGGGCAATGTCAAGGGGGGCGGTGGGCGGGGCCGCACGATTATCGTCCGACAGGGCCTAATTTGGCACTCAATATCCGCCCATTTGCTGCGCATGCGCGCTGGGATTTCCGGCCCGCTACTTCCGGTTGCGCTGTAAGTGACGCGGCGACCCGAGACTGCACCAATTTGGGGTCGGTGGTCGCCTGTTTGGGTGTGTTCGTTCCGTTGTGTGTGTGGGGGGGGGGTGTTTGTGTCTGTGGGGGTGGGGTGTTTGTGTGTGTGTGGGGGGGGGTGTTTTGAGCTGGTTCTCGGCGTGGTTTTGTCCCCCGGAACTCAAGGATGTTTGAGACGTTCTGCAGTCGAGTCGTGTGGTTGTGATGGGTGTGACCCTACTGTATGGTGCAAATCGCCATCGGAATAGCACTCTTCATTTTCTTTGATTGAATGCATTTTATTCATTGAATAATGTCTTTTGTCCGCATCTGAACACTGCTCTTGCAACCATTCAGTACGATCAAGGAGTCCTACTATATGTGGCACAATTGTATGTTGGATAAATTGTATGTTGGATAAATTAAACTACCAGTTGTGATAACACATGTAAGCTGTAAACAAGTGCAATTCCATAATACAAGTATTATACATAAGGTGATTCTTTTTACAGGGCATTGCATGGTTATGGAATTTTAGTTATAAAAACAAGTTGCGGTTCGGATTAGCGCCGGTGCTGGCGCCACGGGTTGTATGGATGGTGTGGCAAAACACACCATTTAGCATGACATCATAATCATATAGTATGATCTCATATAGCAGGTAATGCATATGTAGCTATGGATGGTGTGGCACGACACACCATTTAGCATGACATCATAATAATATAGTATGACCACATAGAGCAGGTAATGCATATGTAGCAATGGATGGTGTGGCACGACACATCATTTAGCATGACATCATAATAATATAGTATGACCTCATAGAGCAGGTAATGCATATGTAGATATGGATGGTGTGGCAAAACACACCATTTAACATGACATCATAATAATATAGTATGACCTCATAGAGCAGGTAATGCATATGTAGCAATGGATGGTGTGGCACAACACATCATTTAGCATGACATCATAATAATATAGTATGACCTCATAGAGCAGGTAATGCATATGTAGCTATGGATGGTGTGGCACGACACATCATTTAGCATGACATCATAATAATATAGTATGACCTCATAGAGCAGGTAATGCATATGTAGCTATGGATGGTGTGGCAAAACACACCATTTAACATGACATCATAATCATATAGTATGACCTCATATAGCAGGTAATGGATACGTAGCTATGGATGGTGTGGCAAAACACACCATTTAGCATGACATCATAATCATATAGTATGATCTCATATAACAGGTAATGCATATGTAGATATGGATGGTGTGGCAAAACAAATCATTTAACATGACATCATAATCATATAGTATGACCGCATATAGCAGGTAATGGATACGTAGATATGGACGGTGTGGCAAAACACACCATTTAACATGACATCATAATCATATAGTATGACCTCATAGAGCAGGTAATGGATACGTAGATATGGATGGTGTGGCAAAACACACCATTTAGCATGACATCATAATCATATAGTATGACCTCATAGAGCAGGTAATGGATACGTAGATATGGATGGTGTGGCAAAACAAATAATTTAGCATGACATCATAATCATATAGTATGACCGCATATAGCAGGTAATGGATACGTCGCATAGCAAGTAATAATGGATAATAGCTGGAATTCCCTTTGGGGCCTTTGGACTCGCATAATTGCCTACATCATCACATCTATAGTATATGCATATCATGCATATACACAATAATGAATAACTGACTATTTAGTCTACAATGTGAAATGATCCCTACTAAGATGAGCTTAACATAACAAGACATTAAGGCAGCGTTCAGGGGCCAAATGCATGGAGCGGTGTTAGATTTGTGTGGTGTTATCCCTCTAATACCGGGTAGCTACCACCGGTTATTGGCGGCGTCGTGAACTATGTCACGGCATATGCATGGGCGCTTAACCGGTTCATTTTAGCTAAATGTGAAGTTATTTATAGATTTGGGAAATTTGTCGATTCGACAATATGAATAACACCGCCAATGCCAATATCGGTTCGAATTTAGGGTTAAATTGATAAAATTTCACTTATTGCATATGTAATTCTGTTAAATATGATAGCATTGAATAGATTTGGGCCTAATATATTGCCGCCGATGCGGTGGCGGCGTCAGTGGCCATGTTTTGTTGATGTTCGACAGTATGGATAGGGACGTCGATGCGGCGGCGGCGATTTGTTTAGTTTACATTCATCAATTCGACAATATTAATATCACTGCAAATGCGGTGGCAGCATTACTATCGCTTCGTGTTTAGGGTTAATTTGATGAAATTTCACTTATTGCGTATTTAATTCTGTCAAATATGATAGCATTGAATAGATTTTTGCCTAATATATTGCCACCGATGCGGCGGCGGCGGCGGCGGTGGCGATGTTTTGTTGATGTTCGACAGTATGGATAGCGACGTTGATGCGGCGGCGGCGATTTGTTTAGTTTACATTTGTTGATTCGACAATATTAATATCACCGCCAATGCGGCGGCAGCATTACTATCGCTTCGTTTTTAGGGTTAAGTTGATGAAATTTCACTTATTGCGTATTTAATTCGGTCAAATATGATAGCATTGAATAGATTTCGTCCTAATATATTGCCGCCGATGCGGCGGCGGCAGCGATGTTTTGTTGATGTTCGACAGAATGGATAGCGACATCGATGCGGCAGCGGCGGCAATTTGTTTAGTTTACATTCATCGATTCGACAATATTAATATCACCGCCAACGAGGAGGCAGCATTAATATCGCTTCGTTTTCAGGGTTAATTTGATGAAATTTCACTTATTGCGTATTTAATTCTGTTAAATATGATGGCATTGAATAGATTTGGGCTCCATCCTGACACTAACCTAAAACTAACACCGCTGTAAACCTGCTATGGGCTGGGGTTAGAATCTCCGACTTTAAACTCACGGTGTTAGGCCTAACACTGCTCCATACATAGCGCCTTTTCGGCGCTAAACCCGAAATCCCACCCTAACCGCGGTTTGGCTCGCTAACACTGCTCCATGCATATGGCCGCTGACATTAAGGCAGCATTAAGACATTAAAACAGCATTAAGACATTAGACAACATTAAGACAGTAAGATAACATTAAGACCGTAAGACAACATTATGACTTTATGACAGCATTAAGACATGATGACAACATTAAGACATTTTTTTTTGTTGGTAAATAGTGTTATTCATCTGAATAGATATCTTGTCAGCGCCGGGGCACTGGTCTTCCAGCTGTTGGAGTGGTCGCATTTCATCTGTACATAATGGAAGTGGAATGTGTTGCATTCTGTGCAGCACAACCCGTTCTGAACATAAATGAAAGTGGGGGAGCAGCCTATGCTGCATAGTGTACAGCATAGGTACTCAACATAGTGCAAGGTATATGCATCAAGATAGAGTGTGCAGTAATGTACACTAGTGGTTAAATCATATGCTGTGTTTGTATATCAGTTAGATTTGGTTTTAATAATGGTTAGCCTTTAAATAGTGCCATGTTGTGCATGTATAGTGGTTTATATTGTGTGCATTGCTGGTTGAAGATGTAGTTATTCAGTGTTGGTAATGGGTCTAAAGTAGGGGTAGTGGGTCTCGAGTCATTGAGTTATAATAGTTGTTTGTCAAATGTGGATGTGGGGGGAGGGGTCCATGGGCAGCGGTGGCGGACACGCAGGGAGAGAGCAGGCATGAGAGAGGGCAAAGTCAATGGGTCGTTCAGCAGGTCGTATTATATATTTGCAGTGCCAAGTTTTGGGCCTCAATAACCAGGTGAGCTCTGTATGCATTTTTAAAGGCAAGGATCAAACCCGCTTCTCTGGTTTTGGTTGGGAGCTTATTCCACGTGACACTTCCTTTGTAAATCGGAGCTCTGATTAACTTATTTGTATTAGGGTTGGGCACCCAGAGCAGAGTTGATGTCCCCCTTCTCGTTACCCTTGTTGTGCGATCTATGTATTTGTCATCACTCGCACATTTATACATCAACGTCATTAGGTGTAGGTTCCTACGTACATCCAGAGTGTCCAGCCCTGTTCTGCTATGCATTTCAACCACACTTAGTATCTTGCCTTGGAATACGGTTCTGAGGGCTCTGTTTTGCGTTCTTTGCAATTTGGTCTCATGCTGCTTCGTTAGTAATCCATAGATGATATCATTGTAGTCTATAATTGGTAATATTGTTGACTTGTACAGCTGCAGCGCAGTATTCTCACTTACATATGTCCTTATTTTTCTGAATGTGTTCATTTTTAGTACCAGTGTTTGGTTAAGTCTTGCCAGCTGTTGGGTACCAGTTAGAGTCGCATCGAGAGTTGTGCCTAGGTACTTATAGGAGTTCACTTCACGGAGCACTAAGCCACCCATCTGCAGTTGTATTGGCCAGGCCCTCACCTTCCTGGCTTTGGTTCCATAGATTATGTACTCAGTTTTAGTGCCATTTAGTGTTAGTTTATTCTCATTGCACCATGTGTTCACTCCATCCAGCGCCATTCCAGCCTCGGTTGCAGCTATGGCAAGGTCCTTGTTATGTATTGTTAGTGCTGCATCATCGGCAAATAATGTGAAAGATGCTTTGTTGGAAACTAGAGGTAGGTCATTTATAAATATTAGAAACAGTAGGGGTCCCAGAGTGGAGCCCTGTGGAACTCCTGTTTTTATTTCTCGAGTGATCGAGTTGGTGTCACTTAGTTTTGTGTATTGCTTCCTATTGCTGAGGTAATTTGTGAGGAAGCTATGTGCTCTATTGCCTAGCCCAGCTCGTTCTATTTTATGCATGAGGATTTTGTGGTCGATCGTATCAAATGCCTTCTTGAAATCAAGGAAGACTGCGATAGTAAGATCACCCTTGTCTATGTTTGACAAAAGTTCATCCACTAGAGACGCCAGTGCCCCGGTGGTGGACCTATTTTTCCTGAAGCCATTTTGCTGGTAGGTCAAATAGTTAGAGGACTCAAGGAATGTCTTAATTTGGTCATGTATTATTTGTTCTATGATCTTGCCAGGCAGTGGGAGGATCGATATTGGGCGTAGTTCACTACAGGTTTGCGGGATGTTGACTTTAGGTATGGGCGTCACTGTGACCACTTTCCAGTCATCAGGGAAGATGCCTATGCTGATTATTAGGTTATATAAATGTGTAAATTCTGCACTCAGTGTTGTGACCACACTTTTTATCAAAGTGGTACTGATGTTCTTCATTCCTGATGATTTGTAGATAGATATTTTGTTAGTTCTATCAAGGATTTCATCCTGCGTGGTTTCCAGAAGATCATACTTTTCTTTATTTAGTTTGGCATGGAAGATTTTGTGTTGATCATCCTTCTGTTTGAATTTATTGGCTAGTTTCTTACCTATATCTATGAAATAGTTATTGATTTCCTCTGCCAGTAATTCATCTGGGATTTTAATACCAGTCTCTTCACTTGCAAGGCCACTGATTCTTGTCTCGTTTTTAGGTTCGATTTGGTTTATTTCATACCAACTTTTTCCGGCATTCTGTTTATATTTGTCTATCTGGACTTGACCTTGCTTTGACTTTTCTTACTTCACTCCTAGCCTTTCTGACCATACATTTAGCTATGAATTCATCCCCTGGATCTTTTGTTTTCTCAAACTTTTGGATAAAGTAGTCTCTACCCTTTTGAAGCTCTAGTAGTTCATCATTAAGGTAACCTCCCATGGTGATTCTGGTGGTGATCTCGGTTAGGGGACAGTGCCTGTCAGCTGCAATAGTGATTGTTGTGTTTAGCATATCCCAACATAGGTTGGGGTCTCTCATATCCAGAAATTCAGCACTGTTTATTTCTTTGAGTGTGCCGGCCAATTCATTAAAATTGCAGTTCCTATAAGAGCGTCCCCAGTGGGTGGTGATTCTTTTGTCATTTCTTATTTTTTTTCTTTATTATAAATATTGGTTTGTGGTCGCTTATGTTATAGTTAAGGACTCCAGCCTTTGTACAATGTTTGATATTGGTAAGTGCCAGGTCTATTGTTTTGTTAGTGGTTTTAGTTACACTGGTTGGCTGCTGGATCATTTCTTGCAAGTCATGTTCAGTTGCAAGTTGCTTTATTATCACTCCCATCGTAGCATTTAAGACAGGATTAAGATATTATGACAACATTCAGACATTAAGACAGCATTAAGACATTACGACAGCATTAAGACATTAAGACAACATAAAGACAGTAAGACAGCATTAAGACATTATGACAGCATTAAGACATTAAGACAGCATTAAGGCATTAAGACAACATTAAGCCAGTAAGACAGCATTAAGACATTAAGACAGCATTAATACATTAAGACAGCATTGAGACATTCAGACAACATTAAGACAGTAACACAGCATTAAGACATTAAGACAGCATTAAGACATTAAGACATCATTAAGACATTCAGACAACATTAAGACAGCATTAAGACAGTAAGACAGCATTAATACATTAAGAGAGCATTAAGACATTAAGACATCATTGATACATTAAGACAACATTAAGACATTAAGACACCATTAAGACATTAAGACAGCCTTAAGACAGTAAGAGAGCATTAAGACAGTAAGAGAGCATTAAGACATTAAGACAGCATTAAGCCATTAAGACAGCATTAAGACAGTAAGACAGCATTAATACATTAAGACAATATTAACACATTACAAAGCATTAAGACAGAATTAAGACATTAAGACAGCATTAAGACATTAACACAGCATTGAGACAGTAAGACAGCATTAAGACAGTAAGACAGCATTAATACATTAAGACAACATTAACACATTAGACAGCATTAAGACAGCATTAAGACATTAAGACAGCATTAAGACATTAAGACAGCATTAAGACAGTAAGACAGCATTAAGACATTAAGACAACATTAAGACATTAAGACAACATTCAGACATGAAGACATCCTTAATACATTAAGACAGGATTACGACATTAAGACAGGATTAAGACATTAAGACAACATTCATACATTAAGACATCATTAAGACATTAAGACAACATTAAGACATTAAGACAACATTAAGACATTAATACAACATTAAGACAGTAAGACATCATTAAGACATTAGACAGCATTAAGACTTTAAGACAGCATTAAGAGAGTAAGGCATCATTAAGACAACATTAAGACATAAGACAGCATTACGACATTAAGACATCATTAAGAAATTGAGACAACATTTAGACATTAAGACAACATTAAGACAACATTAAGACATTAATACATCATTAAGACATTAAGACAGCATTAATACATTAAAACAACATTAAAACATTAAGACAACATTAAGACAGTAATACATAATTAAGACATTAGACAGCATTAGGACATTAAGACATCATTAAGACATTAAGACAGCATTAAGACATTAAGACAGCATTAAGGCATTATACAGCATTAAGACATTAAGACAACATTCAGACATTAAGACAGCATTAAGACATTAAGACAACATGCATACATTAAGACAACATTAAGACAACATTAAGACAGTAAGACAGCATTAAGTTTGTTTGTTGTTGTTTTACGTCCTAGCAACAGCTAAGGTCATATCAGGACGGACAGCATTAAGACATTAAGATAACATTAAGACATTAAGACAGCATTAAGACATTCAACAGCATTAAGACAGTAAGACAGCATTAAGCCATTACTACAACATTAAGACAGTAAGACAGCATTAAGACATTAAGACAACATTAAGACAACATTAACACAGTAAGACAGCATTAAGACATTATGACAACATTCAGACATTAAGACAGCATTAAGACATTAAGACAGCATTAAGACATTATGACAACATTCAGACATTAAGACAGCATTAAGACATTACGAAAGGATTAAGACATTAAGACAACATTGAGACAGTAAGACCTCATTAAGACATTATGACAGCATTAAGACATTATGACAACATTAAGACAGTAAGACATCATTAAGATATTATGACAACATTAAAACATTATGACAACATTCAGACATTAAGACAGCATTAAGACATTATGACAACATTCAGACATTAAGACAGCATTAAGAGAGTAAGACGTCATTAAGACATTAAGACAGCATTAAGACATTATGACAGCATTAAGACATTTCATATGTTGGTGAGGCAACATTGATAATTTGCGAGCGAGGCTAACATGACCTTCCTGACCCCCATATGACATCATCATCATCATCATGCTGTCGGTCGCGATGCGACAAAGACTGCTTTCATTACTTGACTGCCGCTCTCCATTTAGCTCTCTGCTGTGAGAGTTGCGTCCATGAGTCGGTCTTAATGTCTCTCAGCTTCAGGTTTCTCTTGATGGTATAACATTTCATGAAAGCTGCCTGCAAAAGTGTTGAAGTGCTGCTGGCTTTTGCAAATTACCAGCGGCACTCTCTCGGGGAGCAAATAGAGGTTTCACACCGGCAAGAACATGTCAAGACAGGCGCAAAACTATTTGTCCCTGCAGTGGCTGGTCGGGAGATGTTGCGAGTTCCATACATCAACCGCCCTTAATGCTGCCACAGTGACATGGTTTTCTGTTTAGGGTTTGCTCCCTTAGCCTTTGGTTCTGTCAAGGACCTGTACCACAAGGCAGTGGTTTACAACTCTGCAAGACAGGGGTGTCAAACTCATTGAGGTATTGCTATACCTGCATACCTATGCAGGTATAGCACCTATAAAGAACTAACACAGCTAATAAATGACATAGATGAAAACAAACCAAGTGGAATAGATGGAATCCCCACAAAAATACTAAAAGAGGCACTCCAAGCCATCCCAGATACCATGGTCGACCTGTTCAACATATCATTTGAGCAGGGACACTTCATCACAGCATGGAAGATGGCAACCATCACCCCCATATACAAAAGTGATGACAAACAAAACATGGGGAACTACAGACCAATATCAATCTTGCAAATACCAGGCAAGCTAATTGAAAAAATATTCCACAGGCACATAAATGCGCACCTGGAAAAAACCAATATACTAAACAAGAGGCAAGGAGGTTTCAGAAAACTCCACTCCACATCAAAAACAATAGCAAACCTAACAAGTTATGTGCTGGCATCATTGAACCAAAAGAAATTAGTTGGAGCAGTGTTCATCGACTTCAGCAAAGCCTTTGACACTGTAGACCACAACATATTAATAAGAAAATTAACCAACATGGGCATTGAATCCAAATCAATAAACTGGATAAAATGCTACCTAAACAACAGGCAGCAACAAACTAAAGTAAATGGTACACTCTCAGACCAACAAACTATCACCTGTGGTGTACCCCAAGGATCAGTCCTGGGACCACTACTATTTATACTATACATAAATGACCTAGAAAAATGGCTGGAGACAGAATGTCTCCAGCTATATGCGGATGACACTGTCATATATGCAGAAGGAAGCACACAATCCGCACTTCGCCACAACACTGCCACCAAGCAAGTCAGATTTTTCAGCTATCCGTGCTCCTTACCGCGATAGTACTAACATTGCTGTCAGCTGGCTACTTGGAAGTCATGTGCACACATTACAGAGTTTGTTGTTACCATTGAATACTCTTATTTAACAGAAAACTGAGGCTCTGAGCATTTGAAACTGTTGTTTTTCACGTTTGTCGTTGTTATTCATGTGCACCGTAATCATCCTGTGTGTCACAGAAAAAGGGGGCGTCAACCACCGTCGGTGTCACAAGACTGCTACTACTGCATATGGTGTCTATTTTTCATGTCGTTAATTAACTGATTTCAACATTAGCAGTGAATATTCACTATTATTAGAATGCTTGGAAGCATTGCATCAGGTGTCTCGGTTGTTGTTGGCAGTTGGAGATTTCCTGCTTTTCGTTCTGCGGGTGTGTTTACTGAGGGCGAGGTGACAGCAAGTTGCCACTACTCGCCGGTGTCGTATTGTCAGCGCCCGGTCATCGTCAGCGGCCTGTCGTGGCTTCTGCGCATGCGCGGATTTTAAGACATATGCAAAAGACCCATTCCCTCGCCGGCTACAAGCTCAGGCACGGTACCCGGCTGTGTTAGGGACCGATTAGGCCGAAATCTATTGAATGCGATCATATTTAACAGAATTACATACTCAAATAATGAAATTTAATTTAATTAACCTTAAATTCCAAGCGATATTAACGTAGCAGCTCGATCAGCGTCGAATCGCCGAGTGTAAACAAAACAAATAGCAGTGATCGCCGCAACGTGCGAAAATCCGCGCATGCGCAGAAGCCACGAGAGGCCGCTGACGATGACCGGGCGCTGACAATACGACAGCGGGTCAAGTCCTCCCTAGCATTCTCATGAATAACAGAAGTGAGCTACGTTAAATTACAGTATTTGTATTAGTGCTGGATAGTCATAAATAACATAATTGAAGCAGTCGAATGTTCAGAACGGCAATTGTTCTTTCACATGTGTCACATGCGTTTTTCCGAGGAGACAGCTAGCCCACAGTCACACTGGACACTGGTAGTTCGCTATAAGAGCTTTACCTAAATTGGCTGTTGGAGTTGGCAAATGTGACTTGTTTACAAGCCACGGTATCAAATACATACGTTACGGTTAGGTTGCTTCGGAAGATTCTGCTTCGGGGGATTACTACACAGCTTCATTTCATACTACACTGGTGCCTATATCACTCGGTGTGTCACGAGAAAGAAGGGGGCATCACCCACTGTCAGTGTCACAAGCCTGCTCTTCCATATTGTTGTTTTTCTCATGTTCATATTTAACTGATTTTAACATTAGCAGTGACTATTCGCTAATATTAGAATTGTTTGAACCATTTGCAATAGGCATGTAGCTTTCTTGTTCTCCTTGCTCGCATATGCCTTCCGTTGTGACAGTATCACTTACCTCTGCTTACCTACAGCCACTCTGGCAGTGGTTATTTTGGTATATAAGTCAGTCATTTTGGTATATAAGTTACTCTGCCATCCCGCCCACCCCACAAAAAGAGACTAGAACTATAAGGTTAAAGCATCTCGGGGCCTTCTCTCATTATACTCAAGCATGTATGATTGCCATTTTTGTTATTAAAAAGTCCAAATATATACCATTTATCCGTGTTCGCGTTGTTCAATTATGACAGCATTGGGTATGTTGACGAGGCAACATACTTCACGAGACTCACGCACGAGGCAAGGTCAGGCTCGGCACGTGACCTCCTCCCCCTCCTTGTTTGCGTCAGTTCGATTTTCGCTGTCGTACAAGCAACATTAACTTTCACTTGCGTTTCATTTCCTTTGCAGATTGGGTCGATATGCCGCCGCAGTAGAAGCTCGGAAGGCCGCCGTTACAAGCGCAACTACGTAGGGCGTCTCTCCGTCGGGTGGCTCGTACGCTGGTGTCACAGGCCAGGTTGTCTCGGGCTTCGGCTTCAGCATCTTCACACAATACGGACAGTTCTTCACAAGACACGTCGGCGAAGCCGGCGCATTTGTCAACCATTCTGGAGCTACAGCGGGAAGCCCTCCACCGTATGCACCAATCGGTGTTATGGCCTTAACCGCGGCTAGGCTAGCTCCACACAGCTAATTATGGAAAATTGGTATGCACCAATCGGTGCCAGTGCTAACCGCAAACTTTAGCCTAGGCTAAGCTACCCCAGTTTCAAATCATGTTTAACTGCTAGCCGGGGCGGTTAGTGTGTGTGTATGGATGTCAATCTATTCAATGCAATCATATTTAACACATTTACATACTCAATAAGTGAAATTTAATCAAATTAACCCTAAAATCGAACCGTTATTAACGCTACCGCCGCATTGCTGGCGTTATTCATATTGTCGAATCGACGAATGTAAACTAAACAAATCGCCGCCGCCGCTTCGTCGATATCCATACTGTCGCATATCAACAAAACACACATCGCCGCCGCCGCCGAATCGGCGGCTATATATTAAGCCCAAATCTATTCAATGCTATCATATTTAACAAAATTACATACGCAATAAGTGAAATTTAATCAAATTAGCCCTAAATTCGAACCGATATTAATGCAGCCGCCGCTGCTTCGACGTCGATATCCACACTGTCGCATATCAACAAAACCGACATCGCCGTCGCTGCCGCCACCGAATCTGCGGCAAAATATTAGGCCCAAATCTATTCAATGCTGTCATATTTAACAGAATTACATACGCCATCAGTGAAATTTTATCAATTTAACCCTAAATTCGAACCGATATAAACGCCGCCGCCTCAGGATACTTTGTGTAGTAATCCACAGTTATCAGGTAATTCTTATGATTTAACTCAACTCAGCACCAACTTTTTCATACGGCTGACAGGCGATCGGGTGACTGATCAAGGGCTCGTTATGCAAACTTTTCCGGTTGTTTTGGCAAGTGTCACACCGACTGACCTTATCTTCAATTTGCTTATTCATGTTCGGCCAAAACATACAGTCATGTGCTAACTGCTTGGACTTGGTCACCCCTAGGTGTGTCTCATGTAAAGCCTCTATCATTTCACCACGAAGACCCGGAGGAACCACCACCCGATTGCCGTTCATTACAAGATTGTTTTCTATCATTAACTCATGTTTGTACGGGATGTACTGTCTCAGACACAGTGGTGTCTGTATGCGTGTAGTGTCCCACCCATCTTCAATGCGTGAAATTAACATGGACATGGACACATCTTTTTCATATTCATTTACAATCTTACTCAACAGACTCGATGACTGCATGTCCACTGCGGCAACGCAGAACGTGTCATCAGACAGGCTATCCTGACCTACTTTGACGCTATGCACCCTGGACAACGTGTCTGCAAAAAACATCAAAGAACCATTCCCATGACATAACTGAATGTTGTAATTTTGCAATTGCATCCGCATCCTCTGCATTTTAGCCGAAAGTTTATGTATTGTTTTCTGCATTATCGCCACCAACGGCTTGTGGTCCGTTTGAATTTGAACCTCTTTGCCAAAGATATACTCATGAAACCGTTGACATCCGAAACATATGGCGAGCATTTCTTTTTCTGTCGTGGCATATCCACACTGCGCTGAGTTGAGCGCACGAGATGCGAGTGTGATCGGCTTATCATCTTGCATTAATGCAGCACCTAAACCTGACTGACAAGCATCTACCTGAATCACAATGGGCTTCTTAACATTGTAATATGACAACACAGGAGCAGTTCTTAACTTCTCCTTCAACTTATCAAACGGGCCCTGCTGTTCGGCTTGCCAGTGCCACGCCACATCCTTTGCGAGGAGCGTGCATAGTGGTTTGGCTATCTCAGACATGTTGGGTATAAACTTGTGTACATATCCAACCATCCCCAGAAACCTTTGGACGCCTTGTTTGTCACGCGGCTCTGGCATGTCAACTATTGCTTGTATTCTGTCAGGATCAGGCTTCACACCCTGCTGGGTAAGTTGATGACCTACATATTTTATTGTTGTTTTACATAACAAAGATTTAGCATCATTTAACTTCAGATTAACCGACCTAGCTCGGTCCAACACGGCTCGGAGCCGCTTGTTGTGTTCCTCAACCGTTTACCCATATACCAAAATATCTTCCGTGACTATCCCAATACCGGGTATATCGCCCATGACACGGTGCATTTCCTGAATAAAAATGTCACCGGCGGTTTTGATACCAAAAGGCAAACGGGTGTACCTGTACCGGCCCCACGGAGTATTGAATGTGCACAAACATGAACTTTTGTTATCTAATTCTATCTGCCAATACCCGGTCTTTGCATCTAGAACTGAAAAATACTTTGCATCTCCCATTTTGGCAATAATTTCATCAATCGTTTTAGTAGGGAAAGGCCCTCTCTTTATCGCCTTGTTCAACTTAGTCAGATCCAGACAAATCCTAATCTTGTTTGTTTTTTTGACAATAGTTATAGAATTAACCCACTCGGTAGGTTCATCTTGTTCAACTATAACACCTAACTCAACCATGCGATCAAGCTCACTGCGTACCTTGCCCTGAATGGCAAACGGAATCCGTCTAGGCAGATCAATGACAGGTTGAACAGATCTATCAACATGAATGACAGCATTTGCCTTAATCAACCCCAAACCCTGAAATACATCTTTGTATTCGCTTACCAGCTTCTCCGCCCCAGCACTGGCACTGTTCGTCGGCCCGGAAATGTTCGGCAGCATGGGAATGTTTGTCGGCTCGGAAATGTTCATCAGCGCAGCGCAGTGCACCTCATCCACCCGCACCAGCAGGTTCAATGTCACTCAAGCCTGCTTGCCCAAAATAGGCTGGCAATCGGGTACCACTTGGAACTTGAGCACTCTGTCGTTGACGTCCAGCAGTGCCTCCCTGTCAGGCATGATCCGGTGACCGGAGAACGTCACCAACAAACACCTGGTGTTCATCAGCCGCCCCGGAGCAACCCTGTCGAAGACGTACCTCGGCAGCACGTTCACCTCCGAACCGGTGTCGAGCTTGAACTTGACAGGACAACCGTTCACCCGCACGATCGCGTGCCACAGCTCGGCATCCTGACCAGCACCGCGGTCGACGGCCCCGACGAAGAGATCCATTGCCTTCCGTTGCCTTCCGCCGGATCCGGGTCTTGCTCAGCATTATGAGGGTCGGGCTCTTCCATGGTAAGCTTGTTGACCCTGCCCAGCCTGCTCCTGCAGACCTTACCGAAGTGCCCGATCTTCTTACAGGCTACACAAGCCTTTCCTTTCGCTGGGCAGACTCCCCGGCGGTGTTCATATCCACAGTTCTGGCAGCGGTTCTTGAACTCTCCAGCCCCGCCGGTATTCCAAGATGGCGATTTCCAAGATGGCGTCGCTGATGACCGAACCACTGGTGCACCAGTACACACATTAGCATAGTTTCGTATGAAATCAATTTCTTTACTTTCAATGTCTGACTTGGTGTCCTCCAACAGGGCAGAGCTAAACTCACTCATCTCACATATATCAACACATTTTCCCAACGTTAACTCTGTAGTTTGCAGCAGTTTGTTCCGTAAATTCACATTCTTTATGCCAGCCACAATCTGATCGCGCAATAGCGATTCTTCCACCGTACCATACTCACAATCCTTCACTTTGTCTCTCAATTATATATTTGGCCATATTTTCTGTGGCCTGATTATGTGAGTTAAACTTGTATCGTGTTATGATGATACTGCATTTACCGACACAATACACCCTAAATGCTACGTGAAGAAAGATGCAGCATTGCACTCATTCTGTCTTCAATACGACACCTGCCGCAGTAGCGTAAATATCATATGCTCTGATCCATGTTTTCCAGTTGATCTCGCATTGTGGCTGAGGACAAGCTGACCAGGAGGCCGCAAACGCGGCAACGTATTAGCGGGCGGCATTCTTCCTCATCTGACTAGGCACGTCGATTTCTATGAATCGATTTACATTGCCCGTGTTAACACGGGTATACATAGCTGTTCTTCTCTCTCTACGTCACACACTCTTCCCGCTCTCCTGACAGAGATTGAAGACAATTGTTTTAATACTAGTTCTGACCCACTAACTTTATTTCCAGGCTTCAGTCAGCACAGGAGGAAGGCGCCTCCGTCACCTGCAGGCTTCAGCGTAGATAAAAGATTCACCCGGTACTCGCAGTACATGGGTGAATACCAACGTAGTCTAAATACGGGCGAAAATAGCTTTGGTATGGAACAGGAAGTACAATGCCTGGCTCCAGTGTCAAATGGTTACTTATATTGGCACAGATTTGGTGAAATGGGAGAGAATGCAAAAATCCAAAATGGCGGCCATAGAACACTGTCGATTTCAATTTTAAATCGTATTAAACTAGCTATTTTATTATATTTTTCAACTCAAAGGTAGCGGGTAAATATGAAGAGATCTACAAAGAATAAATGTTGCTTCTTAGATTGTGAAATTAGGCTCTCATTTCATTAACCCGCTTTTTCGACAGTTTTTATATAAGGCTGGTTTTCACGCGTGTACTGCGAGTACTGGGTGAATCCTTTATCTAGCTTCAGCGAGTCTCTGGATGAGTCCTGGCCCGACGCAGTGCCGGCGGCACTCACGACTGTTTCTAACTTTGCTAATGTGTACCAAGCGGTCAGGGCTTCTGCCATGCTGAACTATTTAGTTGCCAGGGTTTCTCTCCCATCCGGCCTCAACATTCTAGCCTGGCGTAGAGAGTTGGATCAATATCCTGATAAGCAGCTTGTAGATTACCTTGCATTTGGCTGGCCTTTAGATTACACTGCTAACTTTATTCCCACTCCCACCCTTAAGAACCATGCGGCTAATGCAGATACTGATATTCATATTACTGGTTTTCTAGAGAAAGAGTGCAGGCATCATGCCATGATTGGACCTTTTGATGAACCACCCTTTGAACCCTGGTTTCAGGTCAGCCCCCTTATGGCCCGCTCTAAAAAGAATTCTGAGGCTAGACGGGTGATTCTTGATCTGAGTTTTCCGCTGGGAAGGAGTGTGCATTCGGGCATTCAGAGAGGATTTTACCTGGGACAACCATTCTCCTTTTCTCTTCCTTCCGTCAGTACTTTGACTGATAGACTTATTAAGCTGGGCTCCGGGGCATGGATCTGGTCGGCGGACCTGTCTAGAGTGTACAGACAGCTCAGGATATGCCACCTCTCTACTCCCTTAAGCCCCAGTCACACATAGCCGGACGAGCCCCGGATTTTGAGCCGGACCACCCACGGACCAACGACCCGGACTGTCCCGGAACGCCACGGATAAAATCACTGTTTTCGTCGATTTTTGCCTCACAGTCACACTTTCCCGGATGAGCCCCGGACGAGCCCCGGACCGCCCTCAGACTGCCCCCGGACTGGGCCGGACTGGCCCGGGACGAGGCCGGACCACCCCTGGACTGCCCCGGACCACTCCCGGACTATCCCGGATCACCCCTGGACTATCCCGGATCACCCCCGGTCTTACGGGGGCAGTCCGGGAGTGGTCCGTGGCTAGGCCGGGGGTACTCCTGGATAGTCCGGGGATGGTCCGGGTCAAACCGTGCCATGGATCAGGCCGGATCAGGGGGTGTCGGCACGGACGAGCCACGGACGAGCCACGGATCACCCCGGACCGCCCCGGACCACCCCGGATGGCAGTCCGGGGCTCGTCCGGCCCCTGATCCGGGTATGTGTGACTGGGGCTTTACTAGGAATCATGGTGAACGGCAAGTATTACGTTGACCTTGCTCCGCCCTTTGGTTGCCGCACCTCGGCTTTGGCCTGTGCATGCACGACCAGGGCGGTGGCATGGTTGCTGAGGATGCGGGGGTTCTTCTCGCTGTGTTCTCTTGATGATTTCGTAGGGGTAGAATCCTCGGAAGCACAAGCTATTGAGGCGTATGCTTGCTTCTTTCATTTGACAGAAAACCTTGGTTTAACGTTGGCTCTCGAGAGCTGCTTCCCTCCGACTGAACAACTAGTCTGGTTAGGTTTCACCATAGATGCGTTAAATATGACCGTGACGCTGCCTCAAGACACGATTGACAAGGTCTTGGAAGAGTGCAGAGCCTGGAAGAAAAAAGTGACAGCCTCGACGAGGAAGCAGCTTCAGAGCTTGGCGGGAAAGCTCCAACATTTAGCTAAGTGTGTAAAGCCGGCAACGAGGTTCATGAATAGAGTTCTTGCTGCGCTTACGGCGACGACTAATGTGGGCCAATATGCATTTTCACCGTTGATTTTGAAGGATCTAGACTGGTTCATTAGCTTCACTGCTGATCTTAATAGTCTCATTCTTCTTCCCTCCGCTCCACCACCAACATGGGAGATAGAATGTGATTCAATCAACTTTGATGGCAGGGGAGGGGGGGGGCTTCTCCCAGCGGCTTCGCTACTGAGCGCCTTATCCTGAAGAGGTTAGGTCCGCCCTTCCACTCATTACGCATCTGGAAGCATTTAATCTGGTCTTGGCTCTCACTTTTCTTCTTCCCCTCCAACCCCATGAACATGTCATTGTAATTAACACCGACAACACAACAGCACATCAAGTCCTCTCTTCCGGTTCGGGGAGAGACCCGTTTCTCTGTGTGTGTGCGAGGCAGTTATGGCTCATGGCCGCGAAGAATCACTGTGACCTATCGATTAGGTATAAGCCAGGCTCTCAACTGATATTTGCAGACATTCTTAGTAGGGCTCCCCTCGATAAGAAAGCGAGTGATTTAGTCCGTGAACAAATAAAGGATCGGGACCTAATGCACATTACAAATCTTCCTGACCTGGCCCTGATTAACTTCGATCTCTGATTCCTTCCGTATCCTGAGGTAACTTTTCTTTTAGTTTAGCTTTTTTCCCTACAGGCTACTCCATAGCTGAGCACCACCGCCTCACACCCAGCTACACCAGCGCGCTGTCAAAGGGCACCTGGAGAAACAAGAGGCTACACGTAAACATCTACGTCAGATTCTGTATGCAGCATGCGGTGTCGCGCTCAACCCATCGTTATACAACATATTAGCCTACAGGTCTTACCTTGCTAACATGCTCCAGGTGCCAGGTTTGCTGAAAACTATTTTAGTTGCATTAAGACCTGCCTCTCAGCACAATCAGATTACTCAGCCATCTTTGACTCATACTCACTTTGGGTTCTTAAGAGTGGTCTAAACAGAAATTCCCACCAGACAGTCCACAGGGCCCTACCGTGGTTGCCTAACGATTTAACAAGAATAATCTCTTTTCTCCGTTCGCTCGGCCCGAATGCCGCAGTCTTTATTGCTACCGTACTCATTGGTTTCATGTCGTTGGTTCGACACCGCAATCTTACCGCAAAATCTGAGTCAGAAGTTGGCCCACACACACTCATGTATATTGATGTCCTTCCTCTCCATGACTCTCTCCTCCTTGCATTTCACTCAACTAAGACACGCCCACGTTCTAGCTCTCCCCTACGTTTTTCTCTTCCCGCCAAGCCCTCTTCCCCCTGTTGCCCGCTAGCCACCTGGAAGGCCTATGCTCGTCCTCTTGCCCTGCCTCGCCATGCCCCTGCCTTTGTCCTTCCGTCTGGAGACTACCTGACATCCCGTGCACTCACAAGAGTCTTGAATATTGCCACCTCGGCGGTTCTGCCATACCGTCCTACCTTCACCTTACATAGTCTTAGGCGAGGAGCGGCTCAGGCATGCATTTCCGCTAACCTTCCCCTCCAAGACATTAAACAGGCTGGGTCCTGGTCTAGCAATGCTGTTAACCATTACTTAAGTGATACCCCTATTTCAAGAGCTCCCTCAGCACTTGCCTCATTGTTGGGTTAACTGCTGAGGTTGCTTTCCTATTTCATGATTGTCGATTACTTACCATGTTCACTATCTCGCTACAGACACTGACATGGCCGGAGTAGCCTAGCAGTAACCGACCTTAACCACACCACATGGGAGCCATCCTTCCAGTTCGCAAGGTGCCAGCCACCTCCAGTTATCTCATGATTTGACACATTGTTATCGGAGCCAGCCTCCTGCACGCCCCTGCGGCACCGTGACATGAACTCTGATTGATTACTTATTTTGATTCTAAATAATCAATAAATGATGATTACAAGATTGATTCCCTACTCCTTTGTCTCAGTGTCGGGAATTAAGACATTGACACATAATTTAAGACGTTCACTGATTAAGACAGCATGAAAACATTAAGACAGCATTAAGACGTTAAGACAACATTAATACATTATGACAGCATTAAGCCAATAAAACAGCGTTAAGACATTAAAACAACATTAATACATTATGACAGCATTGAGCCATTAAAACAGCGTTAAGACATTAAAACAAGATTAAGACATTAATACATTATGACAGCATTAAGCCATTAAAACAGCGTTAAGACATTAAAACAAGATTAAGACATTAATACATTATGACAGCATTAAGCCATTAAAACAGCGTTAAGACATTAAAACAAGATTAAGACATTAATACATTATGACAATATTAAGACAGTGTTAAAACATCAAATCATTAAAGTAGCATACATTTAAGGCATTAAGGCAACGTTTAGACATCACTAAGACTTCAAAGCAGCGCTATGACATTAAGACTGCATTAACTCATTAATACCGTAGACATCCATTAATTAAGGCAGCACTATGAAAGTAAGCCTGCATCAAACTAGTAAGACATCACTAAGGCATTAAGACTGTATTGATGCACTAAGACATCACTAAGGCATTAATACTGTATTAAAATACTAAGACATCACGAAGGCATTATGAGAGCAATGATACTTGAAACCGCCTTAAACCAATATTACACCACTCAACAAGCAGAGGCTGCGCTTACCCTGATGACCCGGGGCATGGTCAGGTAGGCGGGGATCCGGTGTGCCAAGTTCCGCATGCAGTCTGAAGCCGAGCAGAGAACAGATTACACAAGGGTTACCCACAGCGAACAGGTTGGTTGATTGTTGGAGGTTTGTGTCCTGGCAACATCCTGACGGGTACTGACTTCTGACAGTGCACATCACTGCAAATTTATAGGGTTGCCCCAATGAGAGAACAGGCCACCAGCACCATGATCTGATATCCCACTCAGTCACATTATCCTGACACTGAGCCAACCAGTCCTTGCCCTATCCTAATACTGCTGAGTGCCAAGCTAGGAAGCGACAAGTATCAATTTTGAAGTCATTGATTTGATTCGACCAGGGTTCAAAACCGAGGGTTCGAACCCCACGACCCACCAAAATGGAAGACGGACGCTCAACTCATTCGGTCATCGCGTCTGGTTAGAGGAAACAGAATAGGCAGACTCAGTGAGCATCACGTAAACGTCAGCGGGACCCACACATGTGCAGGTGGTCGCGGCACCACTGACCACCCTGCAACCTCTATGCACTGATAACTTCAGTCTACATGGACTATTGGGAGCAAATTCCGTGAGGACCTGGGCAGATCCAGGGCAATGGCAGCAGCACCTGGAGGGTAGGTGGGAAACAGAAAGATGCCTGCCTAGTTGCAGACCACTTCACCCCCCTAGGTCGCTCACTGCCTCCCAAAGGATCTAAAATAAGAGTTGGATCTTATGGTAGTTAGTAGATAAAAGATTCACCCCATACTTCTAGTACTGGGGTGAAAACCAACCCATTAGAAAAGCTGGCGAAGAATTTCAACATGCTGGGTTAATTAACTGAGCTGGTAAATTCTTAATTTAAGAATCACAATATATTCTTCATGTACGTCTTCATATTTACCCGCTACCTTTGAGTTGAAAAATATAATAAAACATCTAGCTTAATAAGATTTAAAAGTGAAATCGATGGCATTCTGGGGCCGCCATCTTGTCTTTTTGCATTCTCTCCCATTTCACCAACTCTGTGCCGATATATGCACCCATTTGACCCTGGAACCACAGTTTCTAGTTCATGTCCCATACTAAAGCTATTTTCTCCCGTATTTAGACTACGGTGTCCTTCACCCGTGTACTACAGAAGTACCAGGTGAATCTTTTATCTAGGTAGTTAGTTGACATATATCAGCACAATTACAAAGAGAATGGATAATAATTACAATTACTGAACAATTACATAGTTAATAGTATGAGTATAATAAATTGATACATTCTATAAGTAAATAAGTACGGTCCGCTGAAACTCATGATACTCATAAACATAAAACACTAGGGGACATCCACAGGTAACAGTTTAGCATTGTCTAAGGATCTGGAAAATAGTCGCCAAAATGATAAAAATGCATTTGTATAGAACTATGAGCAATCTGGTAGTCTTTCCTGACCTGCACATTGTAAGGCACAGCAAGCAACACTAACCAATAGCAATATGACCTGACAATGGTACTGCCACCTGGTAGATCAAATCAGCACTAGCCAAATAAGGCTAATATTGCATATGGTGCTGCCACCTGATGGATTAACAAAACACTAGCCAATAGCGGTAATAGTTGCATGGTGTGCTGCCACCTGGTAGATCAAAGTAGCACGAGTAAATAAACATGCTGACTGCCACCTGGCGGTTCAGAATAGCACTAGTAAAAGCGCTAAGACGTGCATATTGTGCTCCTTGCCACCTAGTGGATGAAAGTTGCACTAGTAAAAATGCTAAGACCTACATATGGTGCTGCCTGCCACCTGACGGATCAAACACGCACTAACCATCATCATCAGGCTGTCGGTCACGATGGGACAAAGACTGCTTTCATTACTTGACTGCCGCTCTCCATTTAGCTCTCTGCTGTGAGAGTTGCGTCCATGAGTCGGTCTTAATGTCTCTCAGATTCAGGTTTCTCTTGATGGCATCCTTGAACCAGACACGAGGATGCCCTCTCTTTCTTTAACCAGAAGACAGTTGAGAGTAAAGGATCTGCTATGGTAGCCTGTCTGATGACATCCTCATGAGGTGTCCAGTCCACCGGAGATTCTTTGTGATCAGAAGATCTTCCATAGAGTGCAGCCCCGTCCGTTTCTCACTTTGTCCTTCCAGGTTAGTTTCATGATTGAATGCAAATGTCACATCATAGGCATGCAGCTTTTTCACCTGTCGTCTGTACACTGTCCAGGCCTCGGCTCCGTATAGTAGGGTGGATAGCACAATTGCATGGTAGATCTTGCCTTTGACCCGAATGGACACATGATGGTTGTTCCAGAGTTTCTGGTGTAGTTGGCAGAAAGATGCTCTAGCCTTGGCCATCCTCCTCTGTATTTCAGCATCAATGCGTCCATCACTTAATAGAGTGCTTCCGAGGTAGGCGAATTCCGGAACAGAGAGTTCAGCTTGTTTCCCTCAACCATGATCTCCTCCTCTCGGGTTCTTGTAGAGTTGGGTTGGTACAGCACCTCCGTCATCTTGATGTTAATCTTCAGGCTGAACTTCTTTGATGCATCGGAGAAAGCGTCCACTATTTTCTGCATCTCTTCAGCAAAGTGGGCAACCAGTGCACTGTCATCTGCGAATAGTAGCTCTCTCACCAATATCCAAGTAGTCTTGGTCTTTGCTCTGAAGTGTGCGACATTGAATAGATCAGCGCTCTGTCTGGACTGTATATAGATGCCATCCCCCATGTCTCGGAAAGCCTCATCGAGCATTGCTGATAAGAAGATGGAGAATAGCGTGGGGGCCAGTACACAACCTTGCTTGACCCCATTGGTAACCCCGAATGTTTCCGAGACTTCCCCTCCAAAACATTAACGTTCGCCATCATTCCTGTATGCATTTCATGTAACCTGCCTGCACAAGTGTTGAAGTGCTGCCAACTTTTGCAAGTTACCAGCGGCACTCTCTCGGGGAGCAAATAGAGGTTTCACACAGGCAAGAACATGTCAAGACAGGCGCAAAACTATTTGTCCCTGCAGTGGCTGGTCGGGAGATGTTGGGAGTTCCATACATCAACCGCCCTTAATGCTGCCACAGTGACATGGTTTTCTGTTTAGGGTTTGCTCCCTTAGCCTTTGGTTCTGTCAAGAACCTGTACCACAAGGCAGTGGTTTACAACTCTGCAAGGCAGGGGCGTCAAACTCCCTGAGGTATTGCTATACCTGCAATACCTGCATACCCTAAGCATACCCTGCATACACACTAACCAATAACTCACTATATACGGTGCTGCCACCTGATGGTACATGTATAGGGCTCCGTCCTTGCTACCATAGCTGTTTAGTAAGGGTTCCTTGTCGTTTTCTGAATAGCTCTGGCCTGCGTAGATAAGACAGGCTGCCTTATAAGGCGCTATCTTCCCTCGGGAACACTGCGCTGCTCATCATGCACAACACTGCAGTGTGCAACAATCTCCACATCCCTCCAGGGGTCGCGCATTGTGTGGTGCACTCAGCAGCGCCACCACCAGGGGGCGCCTGCTCCCCCCACATTATGGTGCACATGTCAACAACACACTGCCCTCGATACATTCCACAATTAAATCAGGCAAATGCGCACATAACCGCAGAGCGAAGGGAAGGCGACTTTACGGGCAGTGTTCGCTGATAAATACATATCCAACCACCACTTGCTGGAAAACCGCTGCCTCACCGCTGACAAAATATGTATTCAGATGAATAAAATATTTACAAAAAAAACAACAACAAACCTGCATTGATGAATAAATAAAGGGTCCTGAGCCTGGTGTACTCTGATCAATCCGGCCTCCACATGAATGTGCCAGCCGAGAAGCTGTGCACAGGTCACCACCAGGGGGCGCCACGCAGCCAGGGCGCAGGGAGGAAGCCAGGGACTGCGGGCCCCTGGAGGCCTTGTATGGAGGCCCGGGCGAGGCGACAGTGGCGCCCCCTGTGTGCGGGAGATGACACCAGACCGTCCATCACCCGGCGTTATGTGAGACCTGTACAAAGCACAGAGCAGACAGGAAGTGCGGGAACAGCGTCCCCACAATGGGAGGCTGGTGGACGCCGCACTTCCGGTATGGCGTCCGTTAGGTGCCGGCCCAGCAGGTAACCTGTTCCCGGCAGGTAGCCTGTTCCTGACAGGTAGCATGTTCCTGGCAGGGAACCTGTCGGTGGTTCGATTCCCCATGCCCCCCCACCTCTGCCAATTTGGATTTTCACCGCTGTGTATAACTTACAGCGTCATCAAAGGCCAGTTGCTCTCATACCATGTCTATGTGGTGTGGGAGGTTTAAATCCCTTGGGTTGGTAAAAGTGTAGGCTTGGGACCCTGTTCATGGCAGGGAGCCTGTTCCTGGCAGGGAACCTGTTCCTGGCAGGGAACCTGTTCCAGGCAGGGAGCATGTTCCTGGCAGGGAGCATGTTCATGACCGGGAGCCTGTTCCAGGCATGTAACCTGTTCCTGACAGGGAGCATGTTGCAGGCAGGGAGCATGTTCCTGGTAGGGAGCTGTAATTGGCAGGGAGCCTTTTCCTGGCATGGAGCCTGGTCCTGGCAGGGAGCCTGTTCCTGGCAGGCTACCTGTTCCTGGCAGGGAGCCTGTTCCTGGCCGGCACGAGACCCGGCGGGACGGAACGTTAAGGAGACTTGGCACTTGTTGTGGTAGACACAAGATTCACCCCGTACCTGCAGTGGGGTTGAAGGACAATGTAGTCTAAATATTGGCGAAAATAGTTTTAGTATGGAACAGGAAGTGGACATCCTGGTTCCAGTTTCAGATGGCTACTTATATTGCACAGAGTTGGTGACATGGGAGAGAACGGAAACGGCGACGATTACCACTCACCACGCACCACTCACCACCCACCACTCCCCAATTACCACTCACTACCCTCCACTCACCCACTGACTACAAAGCATATCCCAATCAGCATCCACCACTCACCACTCCCAATTACCAGGCAGAACTCACTACTCACCCACTCACCACTCACCCACTGACCACACACCACCCATCACTCCCCAATTACCACTCACTACCCACCACTCACCCACTGACCACAAAGCATATACCAATCAGCACCCACCACTCACCACTCACCAATCCCAATCACCACTCAGACCCACTACTCACCCACTCACCACTCACCCACTCACCACCCACCACATATCACTCCCCACTGCCCACTCCCCTCTCACCACTCACCACTCCCACTCACCACTCACTACCCACTACTCAACCACTCACCACCCGCCACTTGCCACTCCCAACGCCCCACTCCCCACTCCCCCACTCCCCACTCCCCACTCACCCCTCCGAATCACCACTCAATAACCACTACTCACCCACTCCCCACTCCCCACTCACAACTACCCACTCACCACTCACTACCCACCACTCGCCCACATCTCACCACCTACCACTCACAACCAACCACTCAGGACTCCCCACCTACCACTGACATCTCACCACACACCCTTTACCCACTGACCACTCAGCACCTACCATTCTGTACCCACCCCTCACAACTCCCCAATCACGACTCACTACCCACCACTCACCCACTGACCACTCACCAACCACCATTCACCATTCACCACTGACTACCTACCAATCACCTCTCACCACCCTCCACTCAGCCCTTACCCACTGACCACTGATCACTGACCACTGACCACCTACTATTCAGTATGCACCCCTAACGACTCCCCAATCACCACTCACTACCCGCCACTCACCCACTGGCCACTCACCACCTACCACTCACCACCTACCACTCACCACTCACCAATCCCCACTCACCACTCACCACTCCAAATCACCAGTCACTACCCACTACTCACCCACACCCCAGTCACACATTCCCCACCCACCACTCACCACTCCCCTCTGCCAACTCCCCTCTCACCACTCACCACTCCCAATCACCACTCACTACCGACTACTCAACCACTCACCACTCCCCACTCACCACTCGCCACTCCACATTCCCCACTCCCCAGTCCCCACTCACCACTCACCACTCCCAATCACAACTCACGACCCACTACTCTCCCCTTCACCACTCACTACTTACCACTACCCACTCACCACTCAGTACCCCCACTCACCCACCCATCTCTCACCACCTACCACTAACCACGCACCTCTCACCATCCACCACTCACCAGCTACCACTCACCTCTCACCACACACCCCTTACCCACTACCATTCTGTACCCACCCCTCACGACTGACCAATCACCACTCACTACCCACCACTCACCCACTGGCCACTCACCACCCACCACTCACCATTCACCACCTACCACTCACCTCTCACCACCCACAACTCACCCCTTACCCACTGACCACTGACCACCTACCATTCAGTATCCACCCCTCACCACTCACCACTCACCACTCACCACCTACCACTCACCTCTCACCACCCACCACTCACCCCTTACCCACTCACCACTGACCACCTACCATTCAGTACCCACCCCTCACAACTCCCCAATCACCACTCAATACCCACCACTCACTCACAGGCCACTCACTCACCTACCACAACCCACCACTCACCCCCCTATGACCCATCACTCACCCTTCACCACCCACCACCCACCACCCACTACTCCCCCACCATCACTCCCCCACCACCACTCACCCTTCACCACCCAGGACCCACCACCCACCACCCACTACTCCCCCACCACCACTCACCCACCACCACCCACCACTCACCACTCACCACCTACCACTCACCTACTGTCCTTTAACATGTCAGAAGACTCGGTTTGCTATCCACGACCCACTTCAATCTCACGCCAATATGACTGAGTGGGATATCGGGTCATGGCACCAGCAATTTGAGCCGCCATTATGCGAGCACTATAAATACACGATGAGTGCACGCTGCCACAAGTCGGTACCCATCCTGATATGAGCTCAGATGCTGCTAGGATGCAAAACAACCAAAACAAACAGCTGCAGAGACCAGGCCGGCAGCTTGTGTCATTCACCCAGTCTCAGATGTTGCCCAGTCTCATATGTTGCCAGGCCGTAAAACCCCAACAACGAGCTGCTGAGACCAGGCCTGCAGCTGCCATAATTCACCCAGTCTCAGATGTTGCCAGGATGTAAAACCCCAACAACGAGCTGCTGAGACCAGGCCTGCAGCTGCCATAATTCACCCAGTCTCAGATGTTGCCAGGATGTAAAACCCCAACAAACAGCTGCTGAGACGAGGCCTGCAGCTGCCATAATTCATCCAGTCTCAGATGTTGCCAGCTGTAAAACCCCAACAAACAGCTGCTGAGACCAGGCCTGCAGCTGCCATAATTCACCCAGTCTCAGATGTTGCCAGGATGTAAAACCCCAACAAACAGCTGCCGAGACCAGGCCTGCAGCTGCCATAATTCACCCAGTCTCAGATGTTGCCAGGCTGTAAAACCCCAACAAACAGCTGCTGAGACCAGGCCTGCAGCTGCCATAATTCACCCAGTCTCAGATGTTGCCAGGATGTAAAACCCCAACAAACAGCTGCCGAGACCAGGCCTGCAGCTGCCATAATTCACCCAGTCTCAGATGTTGCCAGGCTGTAAAACCCCAACAAACAGCTGCTGAGCAGGCCTGCAGCTGCCAAATTCCCCATCTCAGATGTTGCAGGTAAACCCAACATGCTGAGGCCACCCATCTCAGATGTTGCCAGGCTGTAAAACCCCAACAAACAGCTGCTGAGACCAGGCCTGCAGCTGCCATAATTCACCCAGTCTCAGATGTTGCCAGGCTGTAAAACCCCAACAAACAGCTGCTGAGACCAGGCCTGCAGCTGCCATAATTCACCCAGTCTCAGATGTTGCCAGGCTGTAAAACCCCAACAAACAGCTGCTGAGACCAGGCCTGCAGCTGCCATAATTCACCCAGTCTCAGATGTTGCCAGGCTGTAAAACCCCAACAAACAGCTGCTGAGACCAGGCCTGCAGCTGCCATAATTCACCCAGTCTCAGATGTTGCCAAGCTGTAAAACCCCAAAAACAGCTGCCGAGACCAGGCCTGCAGCTGCCATAATTCACCCAGTCTCAGATGTTGCCAGCTGTAAAACCCCAACAAACAGCGCGAGACCAGGCCTGCACTGCCATAATTCACCCAGTCTCAGATTTGCCAGGCTGTAAAACCCCAACAAACAGCTGCGAGACCAGGCCTGCAGCTGCCATAATTCACCCAGTCTCAGATGTTGCCAGGCTGTAAAACCCCAACAAACAGCTGCTGAGACCAGGCCTGCAGCTGCCATAATTCACCCAGTCTCAGATGTTGCCAGGCTGTAAAACCCCAACAAACAGCTGCCGAGACCAGGCCTGCAGCTGCCATAATTCACCCAGTCTCAGATGTTGCCAGGCTGTAAAACCCCAACAAACAGCTGCTGAGACCAGGCCTGCAGCTGCCATAATTCACCCAGTCTCAGATGTTGCCAGGCTGTAAAACCCCAACAAACAGCTGCTGAGACCAGGCCTGCAGCTGCCATAATTCACCCAGTCTCAGATGTTGCCAGGCTGTAAAACCCCAACAAGCTGCCAGGCTGCAGCTGCCATAATACCACTCAGATGTTGCCGGTGTAACAAAGCTGCTGAGGCCAGGCCTGCAGCTGCCATAATTCACCCAGTCTCAGATGTTGCCAGCCTGTAAAACCCCAACAAACAGCTGCTGAGACCAGGCCTGCAACTGCCATAATTCACCCAGTCTCAGATGTTGCCAGGCTGTAAAACCCCAACAAATAGCTGCTGAGACCAGGCCTGCAGCTGCGATAATTCACCCAGTCTCAGATGTTGCCAAGCTGTAAAACCCCAACAAACAGCTGCCAAGACCAGGCCTGCAGTTGCCATAATTCACCCAGTCTCAGATGTTGCCAAGCTGTAAAACCCCAAGAAATAGCTGCTGAGACCAGGTCTGCAGCTGCCATAATTCACCCAGTCTCAGATGTTGCCAGGCTGTAAAACCCCAACAAACAGCTGCTGAGACCAGGCCTGCAGCTGCCATAATTCACCCAGTCTCAGATGTTGCCAGGCTGTAAAACCCCAACAAACAGCTGCTGAGACCAGGCCTGCAGCTGCCATAATTCACCCAGTCTCAGATGTTGCCAAGCTGTAAAACCCCAACAAACAGCTGCCGAGACCAGGCCTGCAGCTGCCATAATTCACCCAGTCTCAGATGTTGCCAGGCTGTAAAACCCCAACAAACAGCTGCTGAGGCCAGGCCTGCAGCTGCCATAATTCACCCAGTCTGTAGATGTTGCCAGGCTGTAAAACCCCAACAAACAGCTGCTGAGACCAGGCCTGCAGCTGCCATAATTCACCCAGTCTCAGATGTTGCCAGGCTGTAAAACCCCAACAAACAGCTGCTGAGACCAGGCCTGCAGCTGCCATAATTCACCCAGTCTCAGATGTTGCCAGGCTGTAAAACCCCAACAAACAGCTGCCGAGACCAGGCCTGCAGCTGCCATAATTCACCAGTCTCAGATGTTGCCAGCTGTAAAACCCACAAAAAGCTGCTGAGACAGGCCTGCAGCTGCCATAATTCACCCAGTCTCAGATGTTGCCAGGCTGTAAAACCCCAACAAACAGCTGCTGAGACCAGGCCTGCAGCTGCCATAATTCACCCAGTCTCAGATGTTGCCAGGCTGTAAAACCCCAACAAACAGCTGCTGAGGCCAGGCCTGCAGCTGCCATAATTCACCCAGTCTCCTAATCCTGTGGCGGTCATGATGACGTCACAATGTTCTCCTATAGCGGCCATGCTGACGTCACTTCCTCCCCTCGCCACTCCCCGCGTGGCGTGCATTGTGCGGGCGCACATTGCGGAGTGTGTAGATATTGGAAACTTGAGTGGAGGGCGAGCAGACAGGCGCAGTTAGTGAGCAGGTGAAACACGGACCACAACCCGCCCTCAGCGCCCGGGCAAACCGGCGAGCGGTGCAACTTCTTAGATGTCCGCGCCAGACGGACGCTCTTTGTGGACTCGTTTAAAAGGCTGTCGGCAACTTGTCGTGAATTGCTTCTGTGAAAACGAGGCCTTCCTGTGGGGCCTCTGTGAAGCTCGTCAGTAAATGACACAGTCTAGGCTGAAGCACCGGGTGGCAGCAACGGATTCATTTCACAGGAGTTCCTTTTGACATGGATGCATTTTGATATATGGTCCTTTTGACATGGATGCATTTTGATATATGGTCCTTTTGACATGGATACATTTTGATATATGGTCCTTTTGACATGGATGCATTTTGATATATGGTCCTTTTGACATGGATGCATTTTGATATATGGTCCTTTTGACATGGATGCATTTTGATATATGGTCCTTTTGACATGGATGCATTTTGATATATGGTCCTTTTGACATGGATGCATTTTGATATATGGTCCTTTTGACATGGATGCATTTTGATATATGGTCCTTTTGACATGGATGCATTTTGATATATGGTCCTTTTGACATGGATGCATTTTGATATATGGTCCTTTTGACATGGATACATTTTGATATATGGTCCTTTTGACATGGATACATTTTAATGAAGTTGATATGAGGTTTGTATTAATACCAGGTGGGGTCGCGGGAGGGGAGGTGGGGAGGAGGTGGTGAGGAGTGGGAAGGAGGTGGGGAAGGAGGTGGGGAAGGAGGTGGGGAGGAAGGTGGGGATGGAGGTAGGGAGGGAGATGGAGTTGAGGAGGGAGTTGGGGAGGGCGGTGGGGAGGAAGGTGGAGAGGGAGGTGGGGAGGGAGGGGGGTGGAGGGAGGAGACGAAGGAGGTGGGGAGGCGGGTGGGGACGGAGGGGGGTGGAGGGAGGAGACGAAGGAGGTGGGGAGGCGGGTGGGGACGGAGGGGGGTGGAGGGAGGAGACGAAGGAGGTGGGGAGGGAGGGGGGTGGAGGGTGGGTTGCGGAAACAGTACTCCAGATGCTTTCCAGGTTACGTAGGTCCTCGTGGGGCGAGTTTAATTAGGGAGACGCTCAGCCACACACCACTAAGGAGAGATGCTGCCACAGACGCTCTGCCACACACCACTAAGGAGAGACACTCAAACTGAGAGGACGCTGGTAGCTCCCCCAGCGGTGGTTGCCATGGTTACCCACCAGCTCTCTATGTGTGGGAGGTAACTACATGTATATGAAGGCACAATGGCGTATGCATAAGTATATGGGCGCAAGTGACAGTGGTAACATTGTGGATGTGGTATGGGGTTGCCCTGTAGTGCTGTCGTGTGACTGGGGTATATGCCAGTGTTGAAGCTGCAGTTGTCCTGTAGTGCTGTCATGTGCCTGGGGTATATGCCATCGTTGAAGTTGCAGTTGTCCTGTAGGGTTGTTGTGTGACTGGGGTATAATGTGGACGTTGAGGCTGCAGTTTTCCTGTAGTGCTGTCGTGTGACTGGGTTATATGCCAACATTGAGGCTGTGGTTCTCCTGTAGTGCTGTCATGTGACCGGAGTATATGCCGACCTTACGGTTGCGGTTGTCCAGTAGTGTTGTTGTGTGACTGGCGTATAATGTGGACGTTGTGGATGTTGTTGTCCTGTAGTGCTGTCATGTGACTGGGGTATAATGCTGACGTTATGGCTGTGGTTGTCCTGTAGTGCTATCGTGTGACTGGGTTATATGCCGATGGTGAGGCTGCAGTTGTCCTGTAGTGCTGTTGTGTGACTGGGGTATATGGCAGCGTTGAAGTTGCAGTTGTCCTGTAGTGCTGTCGTGTGACTGGGGTATATGCCAATGCTGATGCTGCAGTTGTCCTGTAGTGTTGTTGTGTGACTGGGGTATAATGTGGACATTGAGGCTGCAGTTGTCCTGTAGTGCTGTCGTGTCACTGGGTTATATGCCAACATTGAGGCTGTGGTTCTCCTGTAGTGCTGTCATGTGACCGGAGTATATGCCGACCTTAAGGCTGCGGTTGTCCAGTAGTGTTGTTGTGTGACTGGCGTATAATGTGGACGTTGTGGATGTTGTTGTCCTGTAGTGTTGTCTTGTGACTGGGGTATAATGCTGACGTTATGGCTGTGGTTGTCCTGTAGTGCTATCGTGTGACTGGGTTATATGCCGATGGTGAGGCTGCAGTTGTCCTGTAGTGCTGTCGTGTGACTGAGGTATATGGCAGCGTTGAAGTTGCAGTTGTCCTGTAGTGCTGTTGTGTGACTGGGGTATATGCCAATGCTGATGCTGCAGTTGTCCTGTAGTGTTGTTGTGTGACTGGGGTATAATGTGAACGTTGAGGCTGTGGTTGTCCTGTAGTTCTGTCGTGTCACCGGGGTATATACCAACATTGAGGATGTGGTTCTCCTGTAGTGCTGTCATGTGACTGGAGTATATGCCGACCTTAAGGCTGCGGTTGTCCAGTAGTGTTGTTGTGTGAATGGCGTATAATGTGGACATTGTGGATGTGGTTGTCCTGTAGTACTGTCATGTGACTGGGGTATAATACTGGCGTGGTGGCTGTGGTTGTCATGTAGTGCTGTTGTGTGACTGGGGAATATGCCGATGGTGAGGCTGCAGGTGTCATGTAGTGCAGTCGTGTGGCTGGGTGACATGCTGACGCTGTGGCTGTGGTTGTCCTGTAGTGATGTTGTGTGCCTGGGGTATATGCCGATGTTGTGACTGTGGTTGTCCTGTAGTGCTGTCATGTGACTGGGGTATATGCCGACGCTGTGACTGTGGTTGTCCTGTAGTGCTCTCGTGTGATTGGGGTATATGCCAACGGTGAGGCTGCAGTTGTCCTGTAGTGCTGTTGTGTGACTAGGTTATATGCCAACCTTGTGGGTGTGGTTTTGCTGTAGTGCTCTCGTGTGACTGAGGTATATGCCGACGTTGTGGCTGTGGTTGTCCTGTAGTGCTGTCATGTGACTGGGGAATATGCCAACGTTGATGATGTGGTTGTCCTGTAGTGCTGTTGTGTGACTGGGGCATAATGCCGATGGTGAGGCTGTGGTTGTCCTGTAGTGCTGTTGTGTGACTGGGGTATATGCGGACATTGAGGCTGCGGTTGTCCTGTAGTGCTGTTGTGTGACTGGGGTATATGCTAACATTGTGGATGTGGTTGTCCTGTAGTGCTGTTGTGTGACTGGGGTATAATGCCGATGGTGAGGCTTCGGTTGTCCTGTAGTGCTGTTGTGTGACTGGGGTATATGCTAACATTGAGGCTGCGGTTGTCCTGTAGTGCTGTCGTGTGACTGGGGTATATGCCAACGTTGTGGCTCTGGATGTCCTGTAGCGCTGTCGCTGTCCCCGCGGATGGCACTGTTGCGGCTCGCTTGGCTCACCTGACACCTGTCCCCGACCTGGCCACCTGGCGGTGTTGTCTGTGCATCTGTCTAGACGGGAGTGTGGGGCTGCTTCTGAGATGGATGAGGTTCCATGTCTGCCCTGCCCTTAGTGTCCGCCAATTCGCCATCCAGGTAATGTGCGTCTATACGTGATGTGTAATCAATTATGCAAATATAAAGGTGTGAAGGGAATTCCTGCTATGATCCATTATCACTCGCTATGCGATGTACCCATTACCTGCTATATGATGTCATACTGTAAAATGGCTAAAGCTTGAATCTGTGGTTGTGTAGGCAGGCTATCGTGAAATCAATACAGACAAGAGAAAGGAAGAGCATAAAGTGTAAAGAAGGAGAGAGACTGATCGACTGACTTAAGCTCCCGTTTCCCGTCTGGCAGGTCGTGGGATTCGAACTTTGGGTTCGAACTCCTACTAAGTCAATCCAAATTTAATACTCGTCACACACAGAACAAACTGTCCGTGATTGGCATTTCCAAGCCAACATTATTACACCAACAGCGAATTTCCGCCAAAACGCGGATTTTCTCTCATAGAAGTAACACTGTCAGGGAATCGCGGAAAATACCGGAAGTCAGGTTTGTACTCGTCTTCTTATGACTGTATCATCGCCCATGCCTAGTTCGTTCTCACTTGGGTGTTATGTTCTAGATACATCTAAGGTCATACAAAAACAGGATTCAAACTCCCTAACTATTTGTGATATTTCTGAATGCCCGGCCACATTTGGGACACCAGATAATATTACCAACTCTCCCCATCGTTATCTCTTATCTGTCAGCTCATTTAACCAATACTAAGGAAGAATGAAAACAAGTCACACAGATCAACAGTGGGAAGTTGTGCTTTAATAACACCAACTCCTGTCCACCTTCCAGTGACCTATCATCCACTCCCCTTACCTTCTAGCCACACAAGATATCATTACCTCTTAAGCCTATATAGAAACTAGTGTCTACAGCCCATGGGACAGGAGTCCTATGGCTGTGGTCACACTCAATTGGAAGATATGAATTTTGCTAGCATCAGCCAGAGTGTATGGGGTTCCTGCTCAAGAGTAGGTGTGTCTCACTCAAGAGCCAGGAGTAGAGTGATCCCTCTCCAGTGTGCCTGAAGCAGGGTCCTGAATAATTAATTAATCTCAAAGTGAGGCTAGTGTGGGCACAAGGCCAAGGTAGTGTGGGTGACTGGGCCTTCCCACAGCCAGCCAATCAGGCACCCCCACAGCCTGGGAGTGTGACAACCCCCAGTAGGCTAGCTGCCACTCAACCCAGCTACAGGTGGTGTTATGCGTGTATATGCAGATTAGGCTGGTGTGTGGGACAGGTGGTTGCAAACGGTTACAATAGATCTCTGTTAAAATGACCCTTTCTCCAATTGCACTCTTTTATGGATGCATAGAGAAACATTTCAACAATCCTGTACTGTCTCTTATATAGGAACATCTCTCCATTAATCTTAGGTATCATGTATGAACATATATTTCACATAGCTTATATCATGTCATAATGGGAGTGGGATATTATTACTTTTAGTTTACATAATATCGTCCCTACTCCATCGCCCAAGAATAATAAGGCTCGCTGCCAATATACAATTCTAAACCGAAAATCCGTATATTTTTACATATTATCACGAATACATTGTGATTCCTTGGCATTTTGCTTAACTTTAATCGTTAAATACATAAAA